>JAEANM010023925.1:0-11262 GCA_017656035.1 Myanophis thanlyinensis
ACCGACCCGAGTCCCTAGGGAGAGAGGGCGGTATATAAATCAAATAAATCAAAAATAAATAAATAAATATAGTGAAAGCAGATAGCAGTGGAGGAACACTTGGAAAGTTGGAAGTTTGTTCTGGAAAGAAGAGGAATGAAAGTCAGTCATAGTAAGACAGAATACATGTGTATGAATGAGAAGGACAAAAGTGGAACAGTGAGGTTTCAGGGGGCTGAGGTCAAGAAGGTGCAGGATTTAAGTATTTGGGGTCAACAGTCCAGTGTGATAGGGAGTGTGGAAAAGAGGTGAAGAGGCAAGTGCACGTGGGTTGGAATGGGTGGAGAAAGGTGCCAGGAGTGTTGTGTGACAGAAGAGTGTCAGCAAGAATCAAAGAAAAGGTGTACAAGACAGTGGTGAGACCAGCTATGCTGTATGGGTTAGAGACTGTAGCAGTGAGGAAAAGACAAGAGGCAGAGATGGAGGTAGCAGAGATGAGGATTTTGAGGTTCTCTTTAGGAATGACCAGGATGGACAGGATTAGGAATGAGCACATCAGAGGGACAGCTCAGGTCGGCTGTTTTGGGGACAAGGCCGGAGAAGCCAGATTGAGATGGTTTGGACATGTGCAGAGGAGGGACAGTGGTTATATTGGAAGAAGGATGTTGAAGATGGAACTACCAGGCAAGAGGTCAAAAGGAAGGCCAAAGAGATATGTGGATGTGCTAAAAGAGGACATGAAGTGATTTGGGGTGAGAGTGGAGGATGCCGAGGTTAGGTGGAAACAGATAATTCACTGTGGTGACCCTAACAGGAACAGCCGAAAGAAGAAATGGTTTACTCTGTCAGTGTTGATCAGTTGCTTCACAAACAGTGTTTGTATTGGTACCAGATCTCTACAGACTCAGACAGAGAAGGACTTTAAAGTACAGCGTTAAAGTACAGAGTTTCTCAGCATTCCTTTAGGAACATCCAACATGCATCCAACAACCATTTAGGATGGTTGAATCCTAAATTCTTAAAATGAATCTTCTTTACCTGGAGCTTCAAAATTTGCTGTTGGCTGGGAAGGTGTGTTGCTAAAAGTCAGTCTACATTTGGTGTACATGTGACTTTGGGGATATTTGTTGATAACCAAACAAAAGCTTATTTTCTATGTAGTTCACACCCCTTACTCGTTGGATCTGGATGTCACAAAGCAAAGCCCATATTTTGTAATTAACTCCCATGCCCCATTTTGACTGGCAGAGTGCTGCAGAAAGCTGAGTGCTGTCATGCCCCCTGGCAATACCCATGGCTATGTCCACCCACCCATGCCCACCCAGCTGATCATTATGGCAGAGAACCGGTTGTTAAATTATTTGAATCCTACCACTGCATAAGCCATTTAGTTCATTAAAAGCTTTTCCAACAGAGATGTTTAAAACAAACAAACATTTTGAACCTCCACCTCTCTGGATTATTCTGGAGATAGCTAGAAGGATTCTGGAAGCAATACAATAATGGGCTGTAGTTTTTATGCCACTAATTTAGGCATTTCTCTATCATGTAGAGTTGTATAACTTGGATTATAGTTCTTCAGTCAATTTTTTTAGTGTTGTATCATTAAATTGATTTTGCTCTGCTTTCTAGTAACATTAAATTACTTCCTTGTTCTTGTAATGGGCAGAAATAATAATTTGAAGAACAGAAGGAAGAGTACCAACCAAGACAATGGGCAAATAAAAGGAATCTGAGTCTACGGCAAAAATGCAACTTTAGAAAGTGTCTCAGATGGCACCCTCCCTAGTTTCCACAAAAATATAGGAAAGGAGAAGACACATATTCAGACTTGCAATATTACTTTTTAGATATAATAAAATCAGTATTAGCATTCATGACTTTGGTTTTCTAATCTGGTCTATTTTAGAAAGTTTATATTGGATCTGTCATTGGCCAAATGCACTGAAAATTGACAATTGAATCTTACTCATTCATCCAGCAACACATTGATTGACTTGTGCAAGTTTTTTACCATTTTTATATACTGTACAATTATTTCACACAATTTTGCCTATCATCAAATCAACCTTGATCTTTACTAAATTAATTTTTAGATCCATACTCTTTGAATCATACAATCTATGTAACATTACAAATGTTACAAATTATAAGTTGGGAAAGAGGGATGGAGAAATTTTAAGACATAAAATGCTACAGAAGTAAAAAAAAAAGTAATGAATGTATGTGATCCAGAAAGTTAAAGTGGGTATGTCTGAGAAGGAGCTCCTGTTTGTAATATGGTGGTCAGTTCAATTGAATTCAATTCTTTATTGTCAATGCACAACATGTGTGCAATGAAATTGAGTATTGGTCAGAGTAGAGTAAATCAGGAGAAACATAAAAGTAAAGTGAATGTAATAGAAATGAGCAGATAATGATCGAATGTCTATTTAATACATTAAATTCTCTTTTTTTAACAAGTATATTACAGTAGTATAGTAATTTAGAACATGGGTGTCAAACTCACTCCTAGTTTAGTGAAGGGGAAAAAAGTCATGATACATCACATGACAATGTGATGTCATGAGTTTGACATCCGTTATTTAGAAAGTAGAAGTCAATAACTAATGTGATTGACAGCTGGAAAGTTGACTCCAGGTCTTAATGTTTCAATAACCAGTCCCTCTTTATCCAGCAATCAGAACGGTTGAATTGTCCAAGGCTAAAGTTTGTATCTGTGTTTTGATCAGTTTGGGTAATGTGCTGTTTTATTCTCTTTAGGAAATTGAAAAATTAAGAGAAGAAATTGACAATGCCAGAGAGCTTCAGGCGCAAAGAGACTCTTTAACTCAGAAATTACAAGTAAGTAACAGTGGTGGGAGATCTGTATATGTCTAATTTATCTATATAGCTTACCTATAGGCTAGTAGATAACAAGTTTTAAAGCTCCATTCACCCATAGACAGCATTTTCGTATATTCAGTGTTGTACCAGGACAGCAGCAAGATGCACAACAAAGCCTATTTTTCCATTTGGCTTCCATGTGAGACTGTTCCAAGACTGTTATCTTGCTTATTCAGCAAGTTTCCTGTCAAAATGAAACTTAACCTAATGTCTGCCAGACTTCATATCCAGATTCAGCAGTAAATCACAGCAAACTCCCAGCCATGACTAACTAGCTAGAATCTTTTATTGCAGACAAAAAAGATGGCCACTGCAGTTTGAAGAAGTCAGAGTGGCAAGTGAGTGGGCAGGCCGGCCAGATATATACAATCTGTGCTCCAGAGTTTAAACTCAAGGCTTTTTCTTACGCTTCCAAGTTAATGGATATTTGACCACTTTCTTGATGACTTGAGAATCAGTTAAACTATTTCCCTCTTACACTGGCAGCTTGAATTACTTGCTCTTTAATAAGGAGGATGAGACGATAAAGGCAGGGGATGACCAAAAGTATTTGTGAGCATATGGGGAAGAGAATGGAAGGGTTAACACCAGGTATCATTTGATGCTGACAAGGAGATGGGTTGTTCTTTTTGGTTTCAGCAGCTCCATGAAAGACAAAATGGCAAAACATTTTTAATCCATGTTTCTCATACAAACTAAAGAAGGCTTAGTACTCCTTCTGTGAAAAGTTTTATGTAAGCATTTAATAATAGTTGATCTGTTCAGAGGAAAGTAAAGAGATACCAAAGACTTTTTTATGCCAAACACAATTTATGAAGTCGCCATATTATGCCTAATAATAAGTCTATGAAACTGAACTTAACTTGAGGGAGACTAACCTTTCATTTATGCTGATTAAAAATTACATGCTTCAGCTTATGGTGAAATGCTGGTGCTATTACTCCAAAACTTGCTTTTTTCATGGCAGACAACTCAGATTTCACAGGAAGCTAACATTAATTTTTACTCATAGCAGTTACCCTGCATACTGTCATATGCTGGAGTTTTGTTTGCAGATTCTTATATGTTACATTCCTTAATGATTTGTAGACATAGATAGTTTACATCTCTTTGGCTGAAGCTAGATTTTGCCATTTATTCTCACAATTGATGTTTTACAATTGCCTGGACAAGCTACGTATATAATGAGTGAAGAATTTATGCCCAATTATGAATAATATGCATATTGCTTAGTCAGATGTTGTAGTTGCTTGTCTGCTTGACATGAGATAAACATCAGTTTATTATCTTGAAGAATTTAACGACAAAATTTATAGATGTGAGAAGAAAGGTTTTGCAGAACTATACTTGTTTTGAAAATCAGTTAGTGGGGAATGATGAAAATATATATGCTAACCTTTTTAAAAATAGGATACGCTAAATCTTTTTGAGGAAGCAGTTCATACACATTTAGCCTTTATTGACTTCTTAATTATATCAGAAACAGTGATAAAGATGGGTCCCCTTCAAACCAGGATCTCTTATGATATAATATCCATGGTGTTGTATCTTAGTAGTTATGGGGATACGTGCCTTGCTCCATAGTAATGACACCATCCATTAACTATATATGGACTCCCTGGCACTGGTGTAAGCACTAGGGTTCCCTTCACCTTTGTTGCTACCCAGTTTTGGTGGTAGTACAGTATAATTTGTCACCAAAGTTAAGTAGAAATCTTCATAAAAATATTATTAACCAGGACACTAAGTATTTAGAATTACATGATCTTCAGAATAGAAACAAATAATTACAAAATTGGGTGATTTGTGTATGTGTATTTATGAATCAGATACAAATAATAAACACATCCAAACAGATATATATACACAATTTTCAATTTAAAGAAAAGTTTTTTGTCCCTAATGGTTTAGTTCTAGATCTCTTGGAAGTAACCAGATTGCCATTGCCAGAGACAAAATATTTACTTATGTGCATAATTTATTATTTTATATTCTATATTCTGGCAATTGCCCATTCCTTTTTGACAAATGAAGGAGAATATACATATCCTGGGATAATATTGCAAGATCTAATCTGGGTTGATCACGGGGACCAGATATTTAGTCTTGTGAGCTTTCAGACTCATGCTGAAGCCCATCTTTAGGGAACTTCTCTGTAGAAGAATGTGTGCTTTGAGTTATTCTGTGTGTGGTATTCTGTGTATTCTGTCTATTAAGGAGAAGTTTTCTGAATATTGGCTCCAGTAATGAAGCTAAACATGGGTCTCAGTTCAAAAACAAATGTGATCTTCTACAGTTTCTTACTTATAGATAAATGCAATGTTATGATTATTACCCTGCAAAGAAAATTATATCCTGGGTCACACTGTGGCATGCCTTATACAATGATATTTGTGTAATATTAAAAATAAAAATTCAAAATCAGTATTTTATTTACTTTGCATATTATATTTTTTTTAAGGAAGTGGAAGTTCGAAATAAAGATCTAGAAGGCCAACTAAACGATCTTGAACAGCGTTTGGAGAAAAGTCAGAATGAACAAGAAGTTTTTCGCAATAACTTGAAAACACTTTTAGAAATTCTTGATGGCAAAATTTTTGAACTTACAGAACTACGAGATAATCTGGCCAAGCTAATAGAATGCAGCTAAAGAACACAGGATCTCAGTGCCAAACTTCTTAAAGATGCACTGTCTCTCTTCATACAGGACTTTGTTGGGATCTGCATCAAAGTTGCACAAAATTAGAAAAAATGCTCCTTCAGAAGGGCCTATTTTAAATTTTCAACAATATACACTATACAGTATTTCAATGTAAAATTTCAGAATTCAGCTTGTAGTTAGTTGAAAAAAAGAATAACTTGAAGTACAAATTACCTCCTTGTATATAATTGGCCATAAATAACTCGAGGGTATTAACAGTAATTGAATGCAATCCTTTTCTAATTATTAGCCAATGAAATAAGAAGTGCTTCAAATGACATCCCTCTTAGTGTTCCACACAATGTAGGTGATCAGTTTTATTTTCTTTGTTAAGGCAACTGTATGCTGTGTTTTGTGCAAGAACTTTGTGATGACAGCCCTCTCTTGTTGTAATCTGAATAATTTCTCAGGATATTTTGTACTGTTGAAAAAAACAGTGCATTACCAATTAATTCTTGCCAGGCGTGAGAGAGAGTTGCATCTTTAATTCAGACATAATGAATTAATGCTTGTATAGAGTTCTTCCCTTTTTTTATACTGGAAGATACTGTCTTTATTTACAATGTTCACTCTGGTGTTCTATAATATTGTCTAGTGTATGGTTTACTTTTTTCCTATTGGGAATTCATGTATGTAGAAATTATGTATTTCATTTTGTTATGCATTTTGAAGCCTATCTATGAAGACAAGCAAATCCCTGAAAGGTATTTTAAATTTTGCTATGTTCTAATAAGGTTCAGTCTATGCTTACTGAATATGACATGGACTTAACTTTTCTTATCAAAATATGTTTTAGTAATTTATTTAGCAAGAATTCTGAAACTGGAAATATAGTTATTGCTAGGGCATTGACCGTGCTCAGGCAGTTAAAGAAAAAAAAAAGCATTGTATTAGCCTAGATTTTTTTTCTGCTGTACGTTCATGAAACACCTTTATCAGAAAAATGTGCCAGGCTATGTTCTGAATTTCAAAACAAGACCTGAATTTAGTTATCCTCAGTGAACCTCTTTTTAAGTTGTATTGACGTAATTTACAAAGATTTTTGCTAAATATGTATTTCTTTATATATTTTTTATTTTAAAGGAAAAAAGAAAAGCAAATTGAGGGTCAATCTATTTTTCATTAATGGGAATGAGCTAGCCTTGCTGTAGATTGTCTAATATTACTAAAGACTTTTAAAAATTTAACAAAAAAAGAAAACTGAGGGTCAGTCTATGTTTCATGAATGGGAATGAACTAGCCTTGCTGTAGATTGTCTAATATTGCAAAAGACTTTTAAAAATTTAACAAAAAAAATCAGACAACACACTGACCTTTTTATTTACACCAAATTAATTTGGATACTAAATATAAAATATAGCTCAAATATAAACTCTGTATTTTCCCCATTTAAGGACTGCTATTCAAAACTAGATAATATAAATCGGGTTTTTTATGTGTGTACTGTATGTATATATTGTATAATACAGGCACTCTAATTTGTACTTAAAATGGGATAAATATTTGGCTTAATTTATAAAATAACATTTTCTTTATCTGTAATTTAACAAGTGTCTCCTGAAAGACCAGGATTACTGTTAATTAAACACTAAATTATGATGTATTATACTATATGTACTGTACACATCATTGTTTGTCCATGTTTTAGAGTATTTTATTTATTTTATTTATTACTGGGAAAATATTTGTTCATTGCATTCATAGATAAAAGCTTTCTATGGTGATTTTTTAAAAACTTAATAGCTAAGTGTTGATGATGTGTAACCTTATTGGTCAGGACAGTAGTGATTACCTGATTTTAATTTACCTGAAGAAGTTTGCACCTCATTCTCTTACTAGATGAGTGTCACTCAGAAACATCTTCAGCAAAGTATAAAATTGGTGTAATTCTGGGATGAATGAAGTAAGTTCTTGCTCGGTATTCTTAATTATAGCAAGTTAGAGCAGAAATTTGATGGCAAAAAATGTAATATTGTTTTTAATAAGATCAAAATTTTTAATACAAGGACATTTACATGTGGGAAAAAAGTTTACAAAGTAATTTCCACTTCAATGCTGTGTATATGTGTTGTACAAGAAAACTTATTTGTATATGTACACACACATGTATATACAGTATATAAAAAAATTAAACGTGCACATTTAGAATATTTTCCTATTGAAATTAAAATTAGTAATCAGAAATCAGTATTTGGGAATTTCTTTTCTCATGTATATTTAGATGCTTGACTTTGGGTTCTTTTGTTTGTAAAATAAAATCCAAGAGGGCTGTACCACTGAATTCCCAAAAGTCATCTAACATGTATATGGGATAAGGTAATATAAGTGCACATATAAATTAATTATATTAAAAATATTTTAATGTTCATTTACATTAGATGGGTGTTAGAAATTATATGTTAACAATTACACTCAGTTGTTCTTAACTAAATGGCTCTCCTGCACTAGCATATATGCCAGAAAATACTTTTGATTGTCATAGACTAAGAAAAGCAAACAAGAATTTACATCGAATAACAATCACATTATGTATAAATTGTTATATGACAATTATGGAGTCTTGTTAAAAATTCTTTTAAAACCCAACAAAATACAATTTTTATTTTGAAATACAATTGCTGTTCTGGAAAATGTACTTTATTATTTTTTCTTTCTTGAACTCTTTTTAAGAATTATAAACTGTTCATTGGATGGCAGCATTTACCTTAATTCTTCAGGTGCTACTGGATTTTGAATTAGTGTCATGTTGTGAAATTATGACTTTGACATAAAAAGGTTTTATAAGTATATCCCTGTCTGGAAGTTGGTTATTGGGGCCTCTTTCTCATAACTCTACTCCAGAATTTTCCAATAATTTCATTCTTCCACTATAATTTCTTGATCCAGGCCACAAAATTCATCAAATGAAGCTATTAGGCACCAGTTTCATGATTGAACAATGTGGGCTTATTCAGAATCAAGTGGCTTTTGTTGCCTAATGACCATTTTAATATAAGCAAGTTGGAAGCTAGACAAATAAAGCATCTATTTGATTGGTCCTGTTTGAAAGACATTCAGATGTATGGAAATTTATTTTAGGGAAGAGGGGTACAAGAAACTGGTTCTTTAACAACAAATGGAGATTCTCCCCTAAAAAAAGCTTCCACTTTTAAATTTTTGTTTTTAAAAACCATACACAAAGCAAATAGAAAATATTTAAATTAGACTGTGGCTAGTTTCACATATTACATGAAGAGCTGTTTGCATAATCAGCTAGACCTAGTAGGATTATAGCTCACTGACCACTTCACAAGGCCAAGAACATACCATTGTGCCTCTTATGTGCCACCAGCCCACAAAAAGACAACTTCCACCCATCTTTTATCTGCTATATTAGTAGTGTTTTCTAAACAGGGCCAGCTAAGTGATGCTGACCAGTTCACCTACTGTACTTCATTCCATTGTTCAAATTGCTCCACACCAACTGGTTACTGGGTGCTATAACAGGAATTGTCCAGTCATTGGCATTCCCAGCCATTTTTTCCCCACTGGTGAAATAATGAAACAGTGAATCAGTTCCTATGATTTTATAGGTTTGTTGGTGGAACAGTAGAACAATGAAATGATAGGCCTTCTCTTCTGTTTCTTACCAGATGAAATTGAAATGTATTCTGCCACTTCCCTTTATTAGCTATAGAGATCGGAAAAGAAGTGTGGTCTTCGTGGTTTTCATGGGATCGGGAGGGATAAAGAAACTGAATTTATTAGTCAAGATTTATGGTAAATGTAAACAAGATCTAAACAGGCTGTCACTGGAACCAAACTGGAAGAATTTAATCTAGAAAGGTATTTCTTAAGCTAATTTCATTTCATCTGGGTTTATGTACAGAAGCCAAGAATTTGTAAGGCTTAAGTGTGGAAAAAGTCCCTAGTTCGATAGATTTCAGTTTAACATTACATGAACTGCTAACAGATTTGGAACTGCAAAGGGGTATTGGAATGTATGAAGAACTGTGATGGCGCAGTGGTTAGAATTCAGAATTGCAAGCAAACTGCTCACAGCCAGGAATTTGATCCTGATCAGCTCAAGCTTAATTCAGCTTTCCATCCTTCTGAGGACCCAGATTGTTGGGGACAATATGCTGACACTGTAAACTGCTCAGAGAGTGCTGTAAAGCATTATGGAGTGGTACATAAGTCGAAGTGCTATTGCTAATTACTCCCCGCCCCCCGCAATGTGATAACATCTACCCATGACAGAAACTGTATTCAAATAAATATATTTTATTTAAGGAAATGAAGGAGCAACTTTCAAGCACCAAAACTTGAAGTATGTTGTTACATTGCATGTTTAAGAGACAGTCATTCAGGACTTTCGGTACAGGTTTGAATTTTGAAGCCATGATAGTAGAAAACATGAAGTACAAAGCAATACAACAAAATTGCTAAAAGACTACACTAAAGAAAAATAAGCAAAAAGAAATAAACTTTAAAATTTCAAAATATTGCTAAGAATGCTCATTTGGTTTATGTATCTTTTTTAATTAATACTTTAGAACAGAGCATTATAAAAGTATTGCAAAAGTTTGCAGGAGTATGGTTTTTTTTCAGAAATGTCCATTAATAGTGTCTATTAAATACAGCTGTGTTAAGTACTACAGCAACATGATTTAAATTTTACTCTGACTAAATGGATAGTAATTTTTATTTAGCTTAAAAATGAAACGTATTATGAATATTTTCTAGTACTTACCTAGGCAATTTTGTTGGCAGCCTTTTGCATTTCAGTAAAATATTAACACAGCCATGATATTGGCAACTCAAAACAATAATTGATAATAGAAAAATACAAATATAAGAAGTAAAATGTGTTATTGGGAAACCCATCCTGACATCACTGGTACTTTTAATTAGGGATAAAGGCTACAGGTGACATTAGATAAGGAATAAATTCCACATACTCAATTTAACAACCCATCTGTTGTTTGACTAGAAAGGGAAAAAAGCATTCAGAAATATGTACTATTTTCCCTGGAAGAAAGTATAGCAGGAAAATAGAATGATAGGATAGGGAGAAATGTATCAGATAATTTTATCTGGAGATCCTTGTGGCTATTTTTACCTTTTACAAAAATGGAATGACCCAATCCTTGTTGTCAAAATGCCCTGTTTTGGTTTACTTTCAAGAACACACATGATACAGGATATCTGGAAGCTGAGTCATGGCAAGTGGACTTTCATTTTTTGTTTGAAAAATTTCCCTGCTTATTGAAGTAGCCTCTTCAAACTGAGCAAGCTGGGGTCCATTTAAGATAAATTTTTAAGAGCAAATTCTCACCTAATCAGCCTATTCAGAAATGAAACCACCCTGGAGGACATATATGAGGTCCACCTAACAAACATTCTCAGACTGAAGAAACTACTTGGATAAGCAACAAAACATTACAAAAAAAAGTAGTCCAGTTCCCATGACTTAATTTCAACAGAACTCTACCTGGATGTCTGAGAATTTTCATCTATGATGTGTAATGGTAATTCCTATGGTAATGACTATAGACAAACAAGATTTGATTATTCTTTCTGCAAAGTTTTTGCAAAATTCTAGTTTCGAGGGAGGAGGGGAACCACACCCAAACTAGCACCTCAGGAACAAAAGCTTTATCTTAGCTGCCTCTCTAATTTACTATCATTTTACCTTTATTTATTTATTTATTTAT
>JAEANM010023926.1:0-11262 GCA_017656035.1 Myanophis thanlyinensis
CACACACACACACACACACAACTCCATCACACACATCCCAAGACAGCCACATCCCTTCACTAACCTGCTTTTCACCCCCAGGAGCACAACAAATTAAAATTTGTGTATATTATTTAATGGACTGCTAAATTGGCCACACCCACCAGTCACATGACAACCTAGCCACACCCACTCAGCTGGTTTGGGCCCCCAACATTCTGAGGGACCATGAATTCGCTCCATTTAAAAAGTTTGAGGCCCCCTGCTTTACAGCAACTTTTGTGGAGTTTGAGCCTACAGTTCACTTGCAGGGGCTATAGGTAAAGTTGCCAGAACAATGGTATAAGCAAGAGAAGAAAGACTAACTGGGGGTTAGCCCTCCTGAGCAAATCAGATAGGAAATAAGACCAGATGAGCAAAATATATTTTATTGTAAAGCTATGCTAATATAATCTTGCAAGTGTGAAAGTACACACTTCCTGCCTGCCACTTTTAAGTGCTAGATCCATCTGGGTGGGTCCTTCTTCAGTTTCTTTCTTTGACTGTTAATCCACTGAGGGCTCCTGCCTCTCATCTGACAGCTTCCTAGGCAACATCTCCTATCCCTTTTCCTCGAGGTTATAATATATGCATTCCGTTACATTAGGCATGACTGATAAATATAAGAAAGGGAGTAACAACCTTCTAGAAATCAAACCACTTCCATTTCTACCTTTAAAAACTCCTCCAACCTCCCCAATTCCCACGGTCTAAAGTAACCCTTCCAAATACAACTGTATTGACAGAATTAAACTTTTTCAGTCACCAGCTACAGAAGCCGTACATAAAAACAAACAAACAAACAAACATGACAAAAACAAAACTGTTGGGATATGTTCATAAAATGCTGCATCGTAAAAAGCTGTTTTTCACTAACCATTTATCCTCCATGCCACCATGATTCAGTTTCTTCTCCTCCCCATCTGCTAACATTCTATAATCAGTGAACATGCCCAGTTGTTATGAAGAAGTTGTGGGTTTTTTGGAGGACATTTAAAAATGCTTTTTAATCTATTCCACAAACAAGATCTATTAAGTCACTGGAATGGAATTCTTCACTGTTTTATCTACATACTCTTTTCCCTATCTTAATTGCCTTTAGTGGAACAGCGCACCATAGGGCAATAATTTTTAAACATGGTACCTCAAATGCATTAACTTAAAGCATATGTCAGAAATACCCAGGATCCATTAATTCCAGTGGAATTAAATTTCAAGGATCTTCAAACCAGTTATACTTACAAACTTGTGGCCACTAGCAGAATGGTCACAGTCAGCCACACCTACATGATTATTATGTCCGACATTTCCTACCAGCTTCCCACAAACTATGTCAATGGGGAAGCCAGTTGGAAGTCAGAAGCTGCTCCTGCTCCCAATCAGTGGTGGGTTGCAACCGGTTTAACAACAACCACGTGGTTCCTAAAATACAGCAATTCAGCTTACCTAAGGCAGCCCCGGTGAGTAGGAACTGAGGAGGTGCAGAAAAGAGCTGTGCTGCACAATTCAGGTGAGCAAGAAAGAAAAAAAAGAAGGGGATATAGGACAGGATAGGGCGGAGGTGGGTGGGTGGGGCCAACTGATCATCAGAACTACCGATTCAATAGGTGTGACCAGGCAGCAGCCCACCACTGCTCCCACTGCTTTTTTGCCCTCCCATAGTAATTCTGTTTCTCTGTAGGTAAGGAAATATCTCTGAGAGGATAACCCAATGGGGCATGGTTTGCCTAGTACAGTGATGAAGAACCTTTTACGTCACTGTGTGCTGGCTTCGTGCTGGCTTCATGCTGGAAGGGCACGCAAAACCATCCCGTGGAAAACGTGCAGCATCGCTGCTCCTTGTCCCATTCTCGCACAGCAATACACACTGGTCAGCTGACTTTTGAGTACGCCAAAGTGACAAAATCTGGAAGCACAGCGTCCTAGCACACATGTGCTGCAAGAACCAGCAGGCCTGGCTTCCGGATTCCTGGCGCACATGCGCATGCAACAAACAGCTGTTTGGCATGCATGCACACACCGGCCAGCCAGCTCTCAAACCACGTGTGCGCGCTGGAATGCTGCTCTTCTGGGTTTTGCCGCTCCCACGCGCATGAAAGCCAGCTGGCCAGCGTGCATCTCTGTGCAAGAATGGGATGAGGAGCCAGTGGTGCTTTTTGTGGGATGGTTTTATATGCTCTTCCAGCACGTGTTCCATAGGTTCACCACCATGGGCCTAGTATATGTATATATTTCTCACCCTCACCACCTTTTCTAGATCATCTATTTTACTTTTCTTCCCACTGGGTTAACAGGTGAATGATATCACAGTCATTATTGCTAATAAAACATAAAGCACTGGTTATCAGATATTTATGACTCAATCCAACATTTTAAGCAGGTTACAACCTGGCTATCTGACAGACTATTTTTCTCATTATGAATCTGATTGTGAAAATTGGTGGAAGACTCACATTTGAGGACACAGTGGCCTCAAAACAGTAAAGGCACAGCTAGTACTTCAAAAGGCTATATTTACTGTAAATAGTCTATTGTAGCTTCTGTGTGACATGCTGAGAATAAGGATTAATTTCACTTTGGATGTAAGAATGGAAAAGGATCTCCTAAGAGTGGAAAATCTACAATAGACTATTTATAGTAAACATAGCTATTTGGAGTACTTTTTGTGACTTTCCTGTTTTCGTATTAGGGTAATATTTTAATTAATTAATTTTAATACAATACTTAAAACTCTCTTAATTTCTACCATCGTTTTAATCAATCAATTGCCCCAAAGACCCTATGCTCCCTGATTTAGAGCTACCTAGGATTACAGTTGCAATGCCAAGCTAATATTATGTTTTAAGCTTGGCATCACAACCTCAAATCTAGGCAGCTCTAACCCTAAGGCTGGAAAGCTGCTTATTCACTTATTCACTACAGATTATCTTCACACTAAACTGCAGGTCTTCCTTTGCGATGATGGAGTTTTAGGTACACAATCTTAGCAGAGTAAACAGGAAGTAAAGGGGATTGTTGGGAATTCAGCAAATGACTTCTCAAGAAAGCAGTACCACAGTCTCAGTCCCAAGTATCAAACTTTTTTTTATTGACTTTCAGAATATACTACTGTCTTAGCCTCCATAGCACGGCATGTCTGCAGGCATATTCCATTAATGAACACAGTCAGAGTCTTCACCAACACTGCCTCTCCCTGCATGAAGCCAGCTTATTGCTTGACCCCAACTGACATCACTTCCCTCTTTATGGCACAAATTCTAAAGGAAGCCAAATGTTGGTACAGCAGCAAGAAGGAAGTTAAGGTACAATTTAATCTACTTAAAAGGATGCATGTTTCCTTTTATTTTTTCATTGTGGGGATAACATTAGCAAATCAAAGGAGCTTTCTATTTTTCTGCATCTTTGTGTAAACATACTAGGTGACAAACATCTGCTTTTTATTCCAGCAATCAATTTGGAGCCCAAACAAATGTGCTTCACTCTGAAGAAGATTCTTTTATTTTTTCCAAAACCAAGAGTTAAAATCGGAGGAAGACAACATTTTATCTGGGAAAAAATAAGGCCAAGTCTCCCCACTCCCTTGGGTTAACAGCAGTTCCACATTTCATTTGTGAATCCTATGAAAACTGGGTAAATGTAAAAAAGAAATCTAAATTTGTATTTTATAGGCTTGGCCTTAGTTTCTCTCTCAAACCAAATAATAGTTAGAGCACATTGATTATATTTATGTGATTACATAGGTTTCCTGAAATAAATATATATATATATTCACATTATTCCCTTTCCACATAAGGCAGATTATGTAAAGCACAGAAAAGGAATAAAAACAAGAAGTCAATGAAGCTGAAAGTATGAAATTAATAATGAGATAGAAAAAAATATGAAACAGTATAGGATGTGATTAAAACATAGTCATCTTTAGTGTTCAGGATTTTTTATGTTTAATTTTTTACTTCTTTTTAAGGAACTAAGAGCATGGTCATATACATTTCCCCCCCAAATTCCTTCTTTGGAACTGACCACAAACTATTCAGTACCTTTCTATCAGCATTTGAACATTTCCTCATTCCTTAGTAAGCATGAAGAAACTTTGCTGTTTTTGTTTGTTTTTTGCCATTTAATCATTTGTTCTATTTTACCTATCAAACTAACCACTCTGGTCTAGTGTATTCATTATTAGATCAAATCACATCATACAATCTATATAATATTTGCTGCAAACAATTTGTCTTTTCAACACAAAAAAAATAATAATTATTTTTTCAACACAAGAAACACTTGGAAATTTCTTTTCTCACATTCACACATTTCCAAATGAGTTAATGAGCTGAAGAGCAAAAGATCCGGTCCCACCTTAACATAGTCACACTCTGTTTCCCAAAATTGTTCACTGTTATGTTTCATACTCATCTGATCGGAATTCTGATATCAACCACTTCCTAGGCACATTTAATAAACTAATTTTGTTTTTACTGTATCTTCCCCTTTGCACATGGGAACAATACTAGCATTCTTTCAAATGCCCAAAAGTGTAAGCTTCATACCTACCTTAAGCAAATTGCACATCTAGTTAATCTACTAGCCAAATCCCTATTTTAACATTTCTCCAGTTATACTATCTTTAGCCTTACTATGTTTCAACATACTCATATAATTATATTTTTTTATTGGACAAAAGAATGTATTCCTATCCATGGCCCAGTTATTTTTTTCTGCATTCTTTCATCTCATTTCCTTCCATCCATTCATAACATTTAACACATTCTTGCATCACATTCACTCCCCAAAATTCATCCCATTCTTCACTCATTATCACAGTTCAATGTAGCATCACATTGTGATGCAAATATCATAAACCATGAATTCATAATTTTATATGCACCCATAACCTAGGTGATAGAAACGCACACTTCCTGAAATAATTTTAGCTCTTTAATTAATAATTAAACTTCCATTTCCACTTCCCTGCTTATATTCATCAACTCCAGTGCAAATGATCAGAATACTTTCATTCAGTTGTTACATCCTTTCCCTTTCTCTTAATTTCCCAGGCACATAAGAAGTCTATTTTATTTGTTTTGTTTTCTTTCATTCATTTATTCATGCTTCTTGCTATTTCCATACGTTCCAAGTTGCAATATGCCATGGTCCCCACCAGATCTGTTCACGGATATCTTTCTATTGCATTCATCATGGTTTTAATTAATCAATGTTTTCCCATAATTCATTGTTAGTTCACATAATTCATTGTTACTAAGATAAACTGAAAACTAGATCTCCAGCTTTGGTGATACTGATAATATGTGAAGCTTTCCCAATCAGTTCGAGCATTTTTTGTTCAGCCTGCCACAAAGCACAATCCAGTTCCAATCCAGGTCCAGTATTATCCCAAGCCATTTTACACCCTTCTATGCAAGACAGGATCTCACTACGTCTCAAGTCAACATGCTTTTGCCAGCATCTGTTCAATTCAGAGATACACAAACTCAGGATATGAAATGTCCGCAAACATAAGCTGAGGCTGGGTTTATTAAAGATTTTGAAAATCTATTATTAGCTCTCACAAAATTTTAATCTCTGCACTCAGGAAAGGATAGGGACTAGTCTATCACAAAAAAACAGGGCAATGAGAAATAAAAAAAATAAAATTAGGTGAACCATTCAGTTGTCTTTCACATAATATATATATATATTTTCTCTGGTAGAAGCCTCCAATAATTCAGAAGCTGGTTTCAATTCCAGGTAGATGAACCACAGCACAAGCAGATCTCTATCTCAATGTACCAATTTTTCTTCAACACCAGCCTGTCATTGTTCTTACAGATTACATGAGTGGCTCATTGACTGAATTGCATGGTGGAGTTCGGATTCTTTCCATATTTGTCTCCACTGAAAAGCTCAGTTCATATATTTCAGTGAGGGAACTCTTCCTGTGGGAATAAACTTAAGTAGGATTCCTGAACAAACCTGAGACTTGGGCTCAAGATGCATTTCAGACAACTTCTCCTTAGTTATTTCTACTCCACCTCTTTACCCCACATAGAAAAGGCAGTGCCCCATTAAGTACTGTGTGATACCAGAAGATCTTAACTTCACTATGAATGTGACTTCATACATCTTCAGATGACATTAAGCTTGGAGCCTCTCAAAAGCTATACAAAAGCTATAAAAATTGGAGAGGGTTTTAATAATAAGCAGCTTGTTCTACAGACAAGACAGACTTTGGTTGCCCCTTGATACTCCAAATGACCTATACAAATAAAAAATAAAAATGAATACAATTAAATAAATAAAATAAAACTGAAAAAATGGGTCATTTGGACCATCAAGGTCTATCTAGATTACAAGCTGCTTTTTATTAAGGACAGAAAGGTGTCCCACTGATTAAGGAGTACTGTAATTAGCAGTGGGTCTTTGGGTTCTTCAATCCTGACCTCTGATCTTTCCAGGAGAGATGCCCTGCTGCAGGTGGCAGTGGCAGTGGCAGTGGCAAGGTTCAAGTAAACTCACTCCAGGATTTAATTCAAAGGAATTCCTACTCCCAAGGACAAACATGTTTTGGCCAGTTGTTAAATCTGTCCACCACCATCCCACCTTTCAATACACAGCCAGGACATGCCTAAACCAAGGAAGGCAGAACCCACCCAACCCACCGGCCATCCCACGTGAGAAAAGAGCAAAGCAGCATCCGACGCTCCTAGATGCGATGTGGGGAGAAAACGGACTCCTCCCCCCCCCATCCCGCCGTCAACTGCCCCCGTCCCGCATAGTAAACCACGGAGGGGCCATTTCCTTCTAATAGTATCGTGACTCTCGTCGGTCAATCGCCGGCTCCCCGCCTGCTGGCCCGCCCGCCCGTCGACTCCCCGCTGCCCTTCGGCAGCCTTCTCACCCGCGGATTCGTTCCGCCTTGGGCTTCCGTCCTCGCGGACCACCACCGTTCTTGACACGTCGAGGATGGAGGCAGTGGCTGCTTGCATGGCTCCCGGGCCCTCGGGGCTTCCGAGCGGCGGCGGGGGGGGGGGGCGACCTGGTCCTCTTCACCGGGCAAAACCTCGCACCCTTCCCGGGGTAGTGGGGAGGGAAGGAGGGACAGGTCTTCCCCGCTGGTCAGTCCGCTGCGGCTGAGGGGATCGCGGCGCTCCAAGCAAGCTCGGCTTCGTTTCCCGCTTCTCCTTTTTACAACTGCCAGCCGGCGCTTCGCTCGCCGTGCCCTCCGCCTCCGCCTCCTCCTCCGCCCCGGCGGCGTCTAACCAGCGGCAAGCAAAGGACGGTGCGGAGCACCTGGAGATCCCGCCCGCCCTCCCCCGCTCGCTCCCCCACCCCCGCCCCGCTCCGCCCCGCCACACAAGGCACACCTCGCTTCCTCTTTCAGCGCTGAGCCCGGGCGGAAAAGATCGTCGCGCCTTCTCCATTCAAGGATCACCGGGGACTCGACGTGCCGGAACCGTCGGAGCTCCAGTGCGTCCAAAAGCGCGTCGCGGCTCCCCCCCCCGCCCCCCGTGAAGATCGCACGCGAGGCGGAGGCTCAGAGGCGCCGCTACCGAAGCGGGCTGCGCGATCCATCTGGTCAAACCGCAGGGCTGGACGGGACCTTTTCGCCGATTTAGGGCACCATCGGGGAGGGGGGGGGAAGGGCGTCCTGTGGGTAGATGTAGTCGCGGCAGGGCCCTGCGCTCCTTACTCCGAAGTAATCTCCCCTCCCTTCAGACAACGGGAGCAAGAGGACCATTTTGGCCGTATGAATATGCATGAGTAATTTCTATAACACTTCTGGTTGCATAAGAGCGTGTGAGGAGACAAAGGCACGCGCCGCTGGGGAGCGGCGGAATCATCACACACCGCGGCAGACTCTCCGGAGGCAGACGGAGGGCTTTTTTTTTTTTTTTTGCTTTTATTTTTTTTTAAGATTGGGGGTGTTGTCTAAAATGGCACGTATTTATGTTCCTCATTTTAATAATTCATCTCTTGCCCGGCCTTTGGGAACTCGCACACAGCGCGCCCTCGTATTTTCCCTAAACAGAGCTTTGCGGTGTAGGTTAGACTGCAAAATAGATCAGCTCAAAGTTACTTCTTGAACCTGCACGGTCTTCCGAGTTCTACCACTACAGAGCCCCCCACCCCCCCCCAAAAAAAAAAAAAAACCCTTTAGATGCGGAGCTAAAAATATGCTTGATTTGCATATGTTCATATCTTCCTACATGTCTGCAAGAAAATCACCTTTTTAAAAGTTTTGTGGTGGGGACAAATAGGCATCAAAAGACTCAGATGCAGGAATATTTTTGATAGGGTAGAACTCCCACTACCTATAAAATCTATAAAATCTATAAGCCCTTACTGGACTATGGTTTGCATGATCATAGCTACTTACAAGAAATCTTGAATGGGATGGTTGACAGCTGTGTGGCTCAGAAGGTGGGACAAACAGGAGCAGTAAGAATAAAGTTTTTGTAGATAAACCATTAAATATACTATTGTACTGAACAAATGTACAGTATGTCTACTACAAATGACTACATAATAAGGCTAGTCCAGTAAGTATATAATAATGCCATCTCATATAGCCCTAGTATCTAATAAAAACCATCATGCAAACTACATAAATGACATAATTTCTGTTAGACATCATGAAGCCAATGACTTACAGTAAGTAATTCATATGATTTGCTAGTGGTATAATGATAAATATGACATCATTTCCTTCCTGTCTGGATGGCCATGCACATATCCCTATTATTTCCCTAGCTGTGTAACTCTAAATTTGCTCCATTATCCCAAATGCAAATAAATGGTGGCCCTCAGTCTTATTGTCAGTCAGAACCGCTAATCAAGGGGCGATCCTATGAGCCTTTTTTTCATTCAATAGGGCTTTCTCTAATTATTAGAGCCAGGATTTGTTTATGACGAATCAAGTGTGGGGTTTGATTTCAGCCAGCACTGAAAAGTTAGGGATAATTTGACTCTTGTAATCATGGAGACATCCATGCAGTTTTCTGCTGGATTTTCTCAAGAGAGAAGGATTTGCCATTGCTTTCTTCAGGCATGTTTTTTTTTTTTAAATGTTCCCGGACTATCGTAACATTTTAGAATTCCATGGGGTTTCCCATCTAAGTGTCAAACAGTCTGAATCCTGCTTAGCACAGTAGGCCAGGCCAGTGTCAGCCCAATGAGTAAACTCATCACTTGTCATTATTAATCTCGGGTTTTGGATATGATAACATAATCCCCTCCAGGTGGTTTTTGCTGCCATCTCACCAACTGATTGACATCTGCACGAAACTAAGCTGATCTGTGCAGGGCAGGGCTATCTATTTATATTACCGTATCTTCATCTGCAGAAAGGGTAAGACATTTTAAAAACTAAAATACCCAGATATGCTTATTGTATCAGCAAAATAAGATGGGGAAAACGATGAGAGAGAAGGTATATTTAAGTGAAAGCAGGAGATACGGACCGATTTAATAATAACACAGGCTGCAGCATATATACCCAAGCACATTTATTTACTTAATTAAATTTCAATGGCTGCCCATCTTAAACAAAGTGACTTTAGGTGACATACAATAAATCCAACAATTAAAATAGAAAATAAAAAACAGTTAAAATAAACAATTAGCCTAAGAAAAAAACAAGATTGTGAGAGGGTTAACATGGTGCAATCAATAGGTGGGCTTTCTCCTGCCAGGTGATCCTTAGGCCTAGAGGAAAAAAAACAACACAACACACACATTTTGAGGACTTTTGAAAAGGCCAAAAAGTTGGAACCAATTTCATCTTGGAAGGAAATTTTTTTCAGAAGGTGGGTGTTGCAGCAGAAAAGGCACATCTCCTGGGTCCCATCAAATGGAAATCCTTAATAGATGAAACCCACAACATGCTTCTGTTGGCCCTGATGGGATGGATAGAAATAATTAGGGGAAAAAGGACCCTCAGATAACTCTGTGCCCTGTCCCATGTAGGATCAAAATAACGCCTGGAATTGGACCTGGAAGCAAATTATGTGGCTTGCAGAATAGAGATGTAATTCTATAATGGCATTTGAATCAATCAAAGCTTCTGATTATTGCAGTGGAGCACATTATCGTAGTCCATTCAGGAGATGACCAGAATATGAATAATTGTGAGCAGAGCCTCATGATCCAAGAACAGGCACAACTGGTAAACCATATGAAGTACAAAGGCCCTCCTAGTCACAACTGCCACCTGCTCCCTGAGCAGGAGTTGTGAATTCAGAAAGACCCCCCAGCTTATGGCAGGGGTTTTTTGACAGTTGACCTTAACCTACACTTCCATGTAAAACAGAAGGGAAAAGATTGTTAACCCCTAAGGCACCTACAGATGAAGGACCATGCACATGATCTCTTCCTTCTTTGAACATCAGTTGGAACCAACTCTTGGAAAAGAAGGGAACCACTGCAGGACAGTGCACCCTTCTAGCAGCTGTTCAAAGTTTGCATTCCAATTTGGAAGAACAACTCTTCTCTAGATGAAAATATATATATATAAGAAAGACTACTCCCAGGCATTGAATTGCTACAAAAGCATTGCAGAGTCTAAAAACATTCCAAAGACAAAAATATGAAGATGTGGTTCTTTTTTCCAAAGAATATACTTTGAAAGACTGTGGTTTTATTTTCATATTCATTGCTGTCATGAATGAAATATAGGATTTATTCCAGCAGTGGGAGTAATGCCTGAGTGAAGGAGGACCACCTAAAGGCTGGAATAAATTATGAATGAAAAAGAAAAAGAAAAACCAACAATATTTGGTGATTGGTCTTTCCTCTGCAGGGTCTAGATTTGCTGAAGGATTCCAAAATCTTTCAGTGGAGATTTTTGGGCAGGTAGAAAAGTGTATGGAGAAGTCAACAAAGATCACTTTTCCCCACCCCCACCCATTCTCTAATTTCCTCAATCAAAAGCCTCTCATCTATGGAAGATTTGGATTAGATTCAACACATAATACTACAAAAGTATATTCAAAGTTGATTTTTCTTTCTTTCTTGTGATAGAAATAAATAAATTATTATTTTTGTAGTTATATTTTATTCTGGCACATAGACACCTCAGGGTTATTTTAATTTTGGTTAGTTTTAATTTTAATCTTAAATTTTATAATTAATTTTAATATAATTTTAACTATAATTTTTAATATATCAGCAAATATAATCATTTTATATTGGTTTTTAATTGTTGTCTCTATGTATTTTACTTGCTGTGAACCGCCCCGAGTCCCTTGGGAG
>JAEANM010023927.1:0-11262 GCA_017656035.1 Myanophis thanlyinensis
TGCGTGCGCGCGCGTGTGAATGTGCCTTTGAGTCAGCATTGATTCCTTGTGACTTCCTGGACTGGCTCTCAAAATATTATATAGCAATAGCAATAGCACTTAGACTTATATACTGCTTTAGAGTGCTTTACAGCCCTCTCTGAGCGGTTTACAGAGTCAGCCTATTGCCCCCAACAATCTGGGTCCTCATTTTACCCACCTTGAAAGGATGGAAGGCTGAGTCAACCTTGAGCTTGGTGGGATTTGAACTGCCAAACTGCTAACAGCCGACAGTCAGAAAAAATAGCCTGCAGTACTGAATTCTTAACCACTGCGCCACCAAGGCTCATATATGAATGATACATAAGTGAAACTCAGGAAAACTGAGCCAATATCAACTAGGGCAATGGCACCCAACCTTTTGAGCACCAGGGACTGGTTTCATGGAGAAAGATTTTTCTGCAGATCGGAGGAGGCGTGGTTTTTGTCTGTTGCCTGCATCCTGTGGATGGGGCTTTGCTTGTTTGGGCGTGTTTGCTGGTATGCCACGGCCTGATGCCAGGGCACAAACTGGGGATTGGGACCCCTGAACTCCAAATCTCAGTATAATTATTAAACTGTAATCTACGCAGTGGTTAGAATGCAGTACTACAGGCTAACTCACTGATCACTCCAGGAGTTCTGATTCTAAACAGTTCAAGGTTGACTCAATTTTCCATCCTTCCAAGGTCAGTAAAATGAAGACTCAGACTGTTGGGGGCAATATGCTGACTCTGTAAACCATTTGGGGAGGGCTGTAAAGCACTGTGAAAGCAGTATGTAAGTTTAAGCGCTATTGCTATTTTATACTCGCCTAAAAGCAAGATCACTGAAAAATAATGAAACATTACCAAATAGAATTGTATAGTAATAGCAAACTGGTGTGCTATCCAGACCATCCTGGCTAAAATCTCATCTGTCAAGGATTAAAGTAAAATCTACTCCTCCTCCTAGCAGTTACAGTCTGTGTCTAATATGTCTGAGTTACTTTTTTGGCAACGTTACAGAAGTGGTAAGTGATTACTTTCTTCCAGGATATTTTTTTTTCAATTCCCCAGTCTAATTTTCATCTATCTTAATAATAATCTATCCTAATACGAATGATTATAATCTATCCTAATACGAATGATTCTGACCAGCTCTTTTGTGATCAAATATGGGCATGCAATGGAAGAATTATTATACAAAATAACTCTGTAGATTAATCTGCTTTACATTTTAATGTATCCCTATCAAATTCACACTTTCCAAACATACAGTATGTAGTAGATTGAATCTGTTTCATTTCAAATGTATAAGATGCAGTATTCCAATTATTTAAAAAATGTTAGTACATACTAAATATATGAACAAAAAAACTGAACAGAAGCGACATTGAACAAATAATATACAGTAAAACCTCAACCTAATGGAGGTTTGTAGGAGGAAGAGAATTACATTAAACTTGGCTTCTTTTGTATGAATTATTGTAATGTCCTGGGTAATAATGATTTGTGTTATATAAATTAATGCAAATGACAAATGTTGAGAGGAATAATTCAAACTATTTTAAATACAATGAGCTTGTTCTGATAAGACATTCAAATAGAAAGTACACCCAGGGTAACAATGAAATCTGTTAAACCAAAGATTTACTCTTAGATAATATTTTCTGCCACACCCAAGAGCAGCCAGCTAAGTAGGGCTGAATGTTAGTCCTACAGCTGAAACAGGCAAAAGAAAAATAAATAGTGTAGATCTTAAGATGCTAAAGCCTGCTGATATGGGAAAAAGTTTGAATTTTTATTGATTCTCCATCAGTATCTATCTAAAACTGCTATCTAAAAACTGCTTTGCTGGATTTGGGTGTTTTCCCATCAGTACCAGTACCAGGTCAAAATGTCTTCTGTTCATTAAAAAGATTCCTTTTGTACACAAAGGGGCCACCTTAGAGTCTAAGCCATTACATATTGCCAACATTCGTAATTTCACAACAAAAAAGCAATACTTTAATACAGTGAAGGGTTTTTACCTCGGGAAGTTGCTGCTGATACTGGGGGCAGCTGCATTGGGGAAAAACTGAGGCCTCCATTAAGTAACTGGCCACTGTTTGCTGAATTAGGGATCTGGACAACACCATATTGGTTGATTTGGATTGGAGTGGTAAAAGTGACTACTGAGCCACTGTCTTGCGATGCTATTGCTTCTTCACTTTCTTCTCTCTTGACTTCCATGCTTGGTGTCAAGCCTGGGAAAGAGGCAGGCCCAGAATTGGGACTGTATGTTGTTGTGGGTGTTGATGGTGCAATGGAATTGGACAAAGAAGTCTGAAGGATTTTGAAGTCTTTCACGTCTTCTGAAGAAGGGACTAACATGTCACCAATGGAGACTCCATTGCTCAAAGCATTGGGCGATGTTTTGAGTGGACTTGATGATACCGCCTGAGAAGATCCCACGCTGAGACCATTAAGGAGGAGACCGTTGGGGCCCTGAATGAAAGAAGTACCATTAAGAAAAACAGATGGATTGGGAGGCATAAGGTTTCCATTCAGTAAAACTCCTGAAGAGCTTAAGGATAGTTTGGAGTTTCCAAGTTGCTGCATGTATACTTGCTCCATTGGGCTAGGAAGGCTTAAGCTGGTGCCGCCATCAGAGGTGCTTACAAGAGAACGTGGAGACAAGTCTTCTTGCCCCTTGCTGGATTCATCTTCTGTGCTGGGATTACCATCCGACTCACTACAAATCAAGAGAGAAGCAACAATGAATCGATGTGGTATATATCCATATAGGTTTTCTAAGTAACAAATGTAGAAATGCTTTCTGCCAGCATGTTTTGTTACTTCCCAATCTACCCTACAATGCTGATGCTTCCTGATGATATTAATCAGGCGTGAGCTTCTTTAGCATCCAAACCTAGGCAACATCAATCAGCTACTGCCACTTGATGAGACATGCCTGCCTACTCAGAAATAAACAAAGAAGCAAGCATTACTTCCATGCTCTTGTGCCCAGAATTGCAGCTTTATAGTAGAATTCTATACAGTAAGTATATTATACAGAAGTTCACACTGCTTTATGCAAAGTGACTTACTTTGTTTAGAATGTTTGGACGCCAAATCTGACACATGATTCTTTAAATTCCAAGTATCCTACCACATCACAAATGTTGGAGCTCTTGTTCTAGATTATATGTTTCAGAGAAGCAAAATGTAGCTTGGATGAAAAGTTTTGTTTTAAAAGCAGAAAGTAAAAGATTGCAAAGAGCTTCAAAAGAAACTCTAGTGTAGATGAACGAAATAGCAAAATGTACTTTATTGAGATACTGGGTATCAAAATGGTACAGGCACAATCACGTAAAATTATTGCCACAGCAGTCATTAATCTTACACTTTCTTATTCACTAATGTATAAGTGAGGGATTGACCAGGAAACATCTCTTGGTGTTGTGATGAAAATGAATATATTGGCCATTATTACGGGAAGAGCAAATTTCATATTAGCCTTTTAGCATACCCTCTTGGTAATGTCATTGGCCTTCTTCCTGAGATTATCATCATCCCCCAACCTTTTTAAAGCCATGGAAATATTACTATATTTTTCCTTGATGTAAACTCATAAACTTATCACACTTGCCCTGCTTTCTCTAAACTTTTAATATGGCCATTCACAGCATGTCACATAATTGGTGCTATAGAACAAAATATTCTGTTACAGCAGAAAATAACTATCCTTTAAGAGGAATTTATTCAATAATGTATAGTGCTTAAGATTAGAAAAGAATTGAAGGATAATTGTTACAGAAGAACAAAAAAACAACTTACATGGTTTTTAGGGAATACTAGATAAATCAGGGCCCTGAAATTAACCATTAAACTTTTCACCTTGAGTACTACTGCTGCTTCTAGACAGCAATACTGCATAATTCAGAAAAAGGCAACAGAAGATCGGAGAATTAAAAAGCAAAGGCTCCTGGAGACAGTGAATGAAAAATCTAGGAACGCTTTGCTAACATTGAACAGGATATGAAGACCCACGTAGGGCAGGAAGACTTATTCCTTATTGTTCCAGAGTTCAAGATTAAAAATAGTTTTAAATTATAGAAAGACAACTTGTGATTGACTATTAGAAAAAATATATAACAGAAGCAGTTATATAGCTGAACCAATTCCCCACCAAAGGAATGGTGCCTAGCCTTTCAAGGGCAGAAGCTAGATAGCCCATTTGTTAGAGATGGTTGGATTCTTGAATCAAGCAGATAATTGGATTTGATAGTGTAAATGAGGGGTCTCCAACCTTGGCAACTTTACTTCATGTGGACTTCAACTCCCAGAATTCCTCAGCCAGCGCATGTTGAAGTTGGAGTTGAAGTCCAAGGTCGTAAAGTTGCCAAGGTTGGAGACCCCTGGTGTAAATGGTCTGTCCCCATACCAATACAGTCACCAATTCAGGTGGATTTAAAAGATGATGAAATAAAGTGCCCTCCTTTTTATTCATATGGAAATTCAGTTAATCAATCCATGAATTGGCTAAAATCCATACAACTGGTCAAATAAGATTCCTTTAAGTTGGGTAAAGCTTTACTCTGGACACATTAAAGCAACAGAGTCACTTGTGCTTTGGTATAAAACATTTCAATTAAAGTAGTGCAGAATCTGTGCAAGCACTTCCCCAGGTATTATATTCAAGTTATATTAATTTCAGAAACTGAAATGGCTGGGTCCTAATTTCAGTAAAATATATTTAATGCAAACCTAATGAAATATATACTAGAAAACCAATTTACCTAAACAGATAAACAGAAATGACCACGGGTGGGCAAAAAAACCATGAGAACAAAAGTGATTTCCAGCTGGCTTTCCCATTGATCTTGTTTATGGGAATCTGGCAGAGTGTCTTGGAAATCACAATCACCTGACACAGCTGACTACAATAACACTGTAGCAGCCACAACTTTGCAAATACATGTGTGAATATTCTTGAAATTGCAATATACATTTATTTATTAAATTTCTATGTTACCCATTTCGCCTAGAGGTAACTTTAGCTGGCTTACAACCAAGTAAAAACAAATGGTTATTTGGACCAAAAGTTAAAGGAAGGGAATTCTCAAGGAATATTTGCATATAAAATAAATGCTATAGCTTCAAAGGACAGATCACAATTTTGGAATACAAGCATGCTTGATATTTTAAAATTCCATTTATACTTCTGGTTTAAAAGGTTTAGACTAAAATGCATACGAGGATTCCTATTCTTATAAGGCTATCAAAACAGGTTTTTTTGTTGTTTGATTAGCCAGCCAAATTTAAGTACTTTGCAAGTTCCACTGATTTAAGGAGGTACATAACTCTTTCACTGAGGTTCATAAAAACCTGAAAGCACTTAACTTTGACTGGACTATATCCAAACTATTTAGATAATAGGTGCATTTAAAAGAAAGACTTTCTTCATAATCAGCTTCAGACATTAGACATGGGCCACTTGCTTGTATGTACATAGGAAAGAAAGCTGCAAAGATTAACATTCTTAATGTGTTTCTACAGCATCTTCCTCAAAGACAAAGCATCGTATTACTCTTTCAACAATGTTGAAAGGTTTCTAATTGCTGCAGTGTGGAGCTTTATACATTAGACAATTTTCATGACGGAATAAGCTGACATTTTCCCTATCGCTTAAAAAACTTGACAAAATGTATGTTGCAGTTATCTTTATGTGGTTGGATTACCCACTATGATCAAGCACAGTGTGTGAACCTAATCTGATAAATCATGATGTGATGAATCATAATGTGGTTTGTTTAGCTTTGACTGTGTGCTATGTGGACCCAGCAATTTTTATTTGCAAAAAGCTATGGGTTATGGCTTAATGAGTTGCAAAAGTTTAGCAGATAGTGATTTGTTGAATAAATTATAAACAATCCAAAGTCCGGATCAGCATAGGAACCTCAGCTTTGGCAGAAAGCTGAGGAAATTGACCAATGGTGCATACCAATCATTCCACGTCCTTTCAGGATAAATAATTTTAAATAATAAATAAATAAATAATACAAATGAATAAAAAAAGCAATACAGCTTGGTTTCATCCTTCTGTGTTTCCTGAATGCATATCTCTACCCAGGGGCAAAAACTTAAAAAAAAAAAACACAGTAATTTTGGACATAAACAAAAATAAATAAATTAGGTAATTTTACTTCTTTAATTTAGTGAGATTTACAGTCATTCTTATATTCTTAGAATGCTAGGATACATTTCTTGCTATTCCATGATGAAAACAGCATTTCTTGCTACTGCACTGTATTCTACAGTTTTTAAATTAACATGTACCTCCAAAAGCAATCCTACCTATTGTTCAGGGAACTGCTCATCAAGATTTCTCAGAATAAGAGTCCCAAAAAGTTGCAATGCACAGTAATTAATGTCCAAAACTTGAATTGAACTGCTATTCCAAAATTCAAAAGTGTTGCCGGATCTTTAAAAACCTTGTTATGTGTATCAGTAAAAATAAATTGCTGATTTATGCTGTGGTGACACAGTAGTTAGAATGCAGTGTGGCAGGTTGACTCTGAGCTTACCATTAAGTAAGGCAAAAGTTAGCAACACAGAAAAAAAGAGAAACCATGATAGTATGATATGCTCCTGTTACACATACAGGGATGCATGCGATGGGCCCCCTCCTTTCAGGATGGATGATTCTATTGTGCTTCTGTAATAAATGCCAAATAATTCTGCCAGTATTAGAATAAGCCAAATGCAAAACTACCAAGATTCATTATGGTATGAAAAAGAAATAATAGATTGATAGGGATTATAACATAATGCATTTAATGCCCAGCCACACATGTATCTCTATTTGTTGATGGAGAATTTCTTGCCTAGGTGAAGAAAAATTCTAAAGTACTTTAAATACATTAGTTCCAATGCTAATCAAGTATTGTGAAATCTATCAGCTCTTCTGTTCACTATGGAAAGAAGTGTCCAGCACACCCAGCTTGTGCTTATGTCTTTTTCAGATATCACATGTGTATAATACAACAAAGTTCATTTCACTCAGCCTTCTGTCTTGTTATCCGGCTGCTTTTAGAAAGCCAGCAAAAAAGATACCATTCAGTAGTAGACAATTTCTATAAATGGACATTTAACACAGATATTCAAGCTAACAGTTCTTCAATTAGATCAGTGATTTGATCCGCTCCCTTTAAGAAGTACAAGAAGATATTTTTAAAAACAACCAGATCATCACAACTCTCAATGGCAAATTGCATAAACTCAGCATCACCAAGAGTCATTTTGGTCAAGTGGTTAAGGTTCCAGGCTAGAAACCAGGAGACTGTGAATTCTAGTCATCCCTTAGGCATGAAAGCTGGCTGGGTGATTTTGGACCAACCTTCCTCTCTCAGCCCAACTCACCTCACAGGTTGTTGTCATGGGGAAAATAGGAGGAAAAAGTAGTAGGCATTTTCGCTGCCTTATTTTATAAAACTAACAAAGGCGGAATAGAAATAAATACTAAGTAAATAAAGACATTTGTGAAATAGGTGGTTTTTGTTTTGCTCAACTTTGCACCTGCCAGCTTTCTCAAATCAAATCAAATTTTATTCATCACATGCACAGTCATACATGGTATGAAATGCAGTAAAATGTGTATGTGACCGCTCATGACCGTAGATTATTTATTAGGCTTTCTCGTGTTCTAGGATCAAGGATTTTTCCCAGAGATTGAGGCAGAATCTGGAACTAGCATTTTGTTCTATTATTAAGTGGAATCACTTCTACTATTAAGCTACAGACTGTTTTTTTAGTAGGGGTAACTCAAAGGAAAACAGCAGCCAAGAAGATCTTGTAAATAGCATAATAGACATTTAGTGATGTAGAGTAAAGCAATATCCAGACCATCAAGATGCTCCAAATGGCAGTGGCTGGTTTCAGACACAACAATCTACTAATGGCATCTTGAACTGATGAATTTACCACCATTATGAGAGAAGGACCAAATTGTGTTAGTTGCCTTCAATCCTGGGTATTTCTCAAGGGAAGAAGAAACAGCACAGCAGGGGAGTGGAAGAAAAAGGTTATTGTAGCCAAAGCAAATCAGAGAGGGGTAACCTTGCAAATAAAGAAGAATTAGTTGTTTGTTTGATTACTCTCATGTGTGCAATTCTTTTAGATATAATGAAGGAAATTTTATAGACATTTCTACAAGAAGGTATCTTTTTTTCTGGAAAGTATTTAACAGAGAGGACTAAGGAAGGTTTTTAAAAGGACTCAGATACCATACAAAAATTAACCCATATATAAGCAATAATTAATGCACTGCAAAATAAGTAGGTATCATCTCTTAAAAGAGAGAAGTTGATTATATTCCAAGAGAGTTCATAATATCATGAATGTTGCTAACAGCTGAAAGCAGTCTATTCTTAGACAGGAACAGGGACAACAGTTCATATTTCTATAAGGAAGGCAAAAAGAGCCAGTTAATTATCATGATTACAGTGACAATGTTCATACAATTTATTAATCTATGGTTAGGTGAGCTACAGTTTAAATTAATCCAGCTGTCTGTGTTTGAAGAACTCTCAGAACTATAAACTTATCATGCAGGTTTATTTCCAACACACACAAAACCACAAACTAGCCAACCGTTATTTTAGCCACTTGTAATATACAAACTTCTCCAAAATAAAACCAGGGAAATCTAGGCTGAATTTCCCATCCAGCCATAACACTTATTGAATATATCCACACAACAAAACTAATGAAGCCAGGTACCAATGTAGCAGTTCATTTGCACAATGTGGAAATACCAGTTTTAATTTGAGGTTCAGCTTTTGAGAATGGCTAATTTATTGGTTATGATTCAGACTGTTTGAATCCAAATCTATGGTACCATAGTCAAATATCATGATTCAGTTCAACTATGAACTACATAGCTAATTTCATTGCTATTTTATGAGTGCAAAGTATTAGTAGCTTGGTCTATCCATCATGTTAACTGATCGTATATCACAATTGATAAGGTTTGATAGAGTAATATTATTCTGTTGCTCAGTGCATGAACCAAGGTTACACTTTTCAGGGATAATAACTGTTTACTCTTTTAAATTTCAGAGCTATAGCCACAGAGATGATGCTTTTACATAAAAAGAATGTGTCTTTGACCTTGTGCACAAGCCAATAGTTATTGGCTGGTGATCATTATAGTCAGTGTGCTATCATAGATACTGTATTTATAGATACTGTAGAGGTTAGATATACAACCTTTTGGCTTGCCTGGGCTGCACTAAGTGAAGAGAAATTATCTTGGGCCACATATAAATATATAATATAGTTAATGTATATAATCATAATCATAACAGCTAGGATGCTGGCAGCAACCCATATCAACCATCAGTGCCAGTCAATAATATTTGCAATACATTTTTAAATGTTCAGTTGACTGAGTTTCATGTTTAATGAATAAAGTATATAATAATAATAATAATAATAATAATAATAATAGCTAGATTGATAATAGATTGATACCTAGGATGCTGGCAGCAACCTGTATAAACCATCAATGCCAGTCAATAATTGTGATACATTTTTAAATATTCAGTTGACTGAGTTTCATATTTTATGAATAAAGTATAAATAATATGTTGAACTTGTGGGACCATGTTACTTGGGCGACATGGGGCATGCAGGACATGGGTTGGACACATCTGCTATAGACCATCTGTTATGATCTAAAATAAGTTGAAACTGTGAGCAAATGGCCTCAACCTCTATCAATAGCATTGCTAGCCAGACTTTAATTTTAATGTAATTGTAACAATTTTAATTTAATTTAAGTTTATTCTTTTAATTAACTTTCTTCAGTGCACAAAATTATGCTTGGCAATATTGATGGAAATAGAAGGGGAAGACAACTGATAAAGTGGGTGGATGCAATGTCTTTGGAAAAGCAAAGGGTTATTACAAAGGACGGGGTCAGGATGGCAAGCATTTGTCTACGCAGTTACTATGAGTCAAAACCAACCTCGCAGCTCCTAACTGAACAACTACGATAACAAAAGTTTATAAAAAGACAGAAAATACAATGTAGCCTACATGATAAAGTTTGGCTCTGGTTTATGTTCCTTTCCGAGAAAGCTCGGAAAGGTAAAAAAAAAAAACCAAGGATGCTTTTATAATGGAAAATACCCAGGACCTTAATAATCATTTTACCCACCAAAGGAAAACTGTTTTCAAAAGCCTGGCAAGGCTCAGAAGGTAATTATCTCATAACATAACACACTCCCTTCCCCAAGCCCCTTTATTCTTTGGGAGCTGTAGCAAGTCCAAACATCCACAAATGCCTTCGGTCTTCTGTACCCTCCACCTGGCTAGCTTTTGCTGACAGCCCCCCCCTCCACCTCACTTCTGACTTGCCATTTGTGCATTTGGTGTCTTTGCTCCAAGGACGCAAAGGGGCTGGATCAGCACAATTGTGCCCTTACTTGAAAATAGAGGTCTTTGAGGCTTAAAAAAAAAAAGCAGGCAGCAATTTTTCCTGTCTCCAAAAAGGAAGAAGGAAGGGAGGCACCTTGTGTAGAGGCATGTCACCTCACCTGGTTATTTTAGCAAGGCAGATGACTATCTGGAGTGACCTCTTGTCAGACAACTTTCCTCTCCTTTTAAAAGGTTAGCATTTGGAAGGCCCTAAGCAGTTCCCTGGAGCTACACAGAAGGGATTTCTGCAGCATCAGGAATTATGTCCACACATTTAGTTGGAAAATAAGAGATCTACAGGTAAGATTCCCCCAAAGGAAGACTGAATAAACTAATTGGGCCAAGTCCTGGTTTGCATATTCACAACTGCTGGATTCCCTGCAACACCATAAATTATCCAACCTCATTGTGGCTCAGCATGATGTGAAACTCCAGCCACAGAGGACTCTGGCTCCAGTGGAGAAGCCAGCTAAAAAAGACATCTGGCAGGTTGCTTAGAATCATAAACTGTGGAAGACCTCGTTCCCATCTTCTGAGGACATAAACCTGATCCAAATCAGCACAGAATCAAGTTTCACAACAAGAAGAGCAAAGAAGGCACCAACCAAAAGGCGGGAGGAGGGAGATAACTCACTAGCCAAGCTGATGAGCTTCAAGTTTCACTTTTTTTCCTTCCTGGGTGACATAAAACCTGGGGAAATAATTAATGCTGTCAAACAAAATGAGTGGGGAAAGTGTTTCCTCGCAATCACCAAACACAAAGAAACAGATCAAGGAATAGGGTGTGTGTGTGTGTATA
>JAEANM010023928.1:0-11262 GCA_017656035.1 Myanophis thanlyinensis
TATAGTCCCTTTAAGGATTCATTGATAAACACATGCCTACAAGCTAATTTTATATTCAGAATTTCTGAACTCCACACTTTTGTTATTTGTTATTATTCCTAATGATTCTGTACTGATTAAAAATAACAATTTAAAAATGACTTTTCGTCCCTATAAATGAACAAAATCTAGTTTTTGGGCATTTGGCTCATGTTACAGATTTGGGGTAGATCATAGAATCCTAGGGCCGGAAGGGACCAGTAGTCCAACTCCTACCTGTTCATAAACAGGATGGGATTGGGAAAAGCTGAAATAAATGAATGTGAGAGTGGGTGCACTTGAAAAGGGATAGCTTTCAAAAGGCGCCATGCAAAGTAATTTAACAAAAATTTAAAGGACAGGGGGTAGATTAAACAAGGGCTTAAAAGTGACCAGAAGGCATGGAGAGGGCAAAACAATGAGCAAATAGGCAGACAGGAGAAAGAAATCAAGATTTGCAGAAAAGATGCTGTTAATTAAAAGGATATTAGTGAAATAAAAATCATGCAGGTGGGCAAACGGATCCCTGGTAAGGCTTTGAGTGGGTGCCAGTTGGGATCCTGTGATCAACAAACCAGCATTCTCAGCCTAGCAGAGCTTCCCTGTTGGCAAGACAATGCAGAAGGGTTCAAGGTCTTGGGACAGCCAAGCTGAGCCAAATAAATTTTCACTTCCGTCCCAAAATTCATCCTCCAACATTTGGCCTGGCTTGAGAATTCTGGGAGTTGAAATCCCTGTCTTAAAGCCACTGAGGTTGAGAACATGTTGGTTTCACCTGCTTCCCCCAAGCAAAAATTTATATCAAGGAGTATAATGATCGGTGTATTATGGAAGAAATGACATAATTATTGAATTGCCTTTTCTACTGGGAAACTCTCTCAATCCTTTGTGATTTTACCAAAGTTTCCAGAAAGATATTACATTTTCTGAAGAGGGGCAGAATGTGGTACATGTTATTCTTATATGTATACTGGATTCAAAACAAAGCAGCTGGCTCATAAAGGGTATGGAAGAAAATCACTTCTATTTTTAAGCATTTTAATTAAAAGATGAGCTATTTTTCTGAAGCCATTGGACACCAGTTTTGATTATTAACCAATCCTAAGATTCAAGAAGGTACTTTCTAATAATGAAAGAGAATAGTTGTAGCTCAGGGTTGAACTGTGATGTCCTTGGTGCTCTCTGAACTTTCTTGTTTCCAAGCTCAGAGAGCAACAAAGAGCCCACAATATACTTTCTCAAAAATATCAAACCTTTCTATATGTAGAGTTCCGGTTTCTGGTCCTGGTCGGAGGCAGCAGGGAGAAAGGATAGCTCTGATCTCCCGCTGGTCTTCCCCCGCTTGTGGGTTCCATATGAAGCCTAAAGCCACTTTATAGGAGCGAAAAGGGGCACCCGGAGTGGTCAGGGGGAGATCACAACTCCCCTGGAGGATCCCTGGGCTGAAAGTCCCCTCAGCCACGGTGGGACAAAGAGGTGGTCAGAAATGGCCACCACAAAGACCGGGACAACAACCAAACCACATTCCTTCTAAGACTGTAATAGGAGAGAAGCTGCATGCAGCTGTGGAACTGGGTAAGAAGATCCTTTTCTTTGCTAAATCAAACCCCGAGGGACTATTTTATAAGAAAGCTGCCCGGATTTACTTTAATTACAGTTTAAGCAGCGGGGGAGAAAACGGGGGGGGAAAAAAGCCTGAAGCAGAGATAGAAGGAGATTTAACGGGAAAGGGCATCAAAGACTTTTAACAAAGAAATTAGGAAATTGAACTTGCATGGTAAAAAGCATTGTACCTGAGATTAGGCATTCTAAAAGATGCTGGAATGATTGACTTGAAAGATTTTATAAACCTGGAAATGTTGCAGGAGTGAAATAGACAAGGATTGGTCTTTTCAAGAGAGATCCCTGCTGGAAATTTGACTCTGCAGCGCCACCTGCCTATGGGAGCAGAATACTACACCCTAACAAGTGCTAATAAAGATTCAACTCTACAGGACTATAAGGATGATAAATCTACTTACCAAAAGGGATTAAAGAGCTGGAGAAAGGAAAAAAAGAGAAAAAGAAATCAACTGTTTTATTTTCTGAATACTCAAGAAATATAACTCAAAATTGTGAGAACTGCGCCTCTGCATAGGAAATTGAACATAATATTGGACATACAGATAAATATGGAATTGGATTATAAATGAATACAGGGAAGAAAAAAGAATTTATAATGTTTCAACAAGAAGAAATGGACAGTTTCAGAGAAGTTGATATTGTCTATGAGGGACATATGGAAAATGATGAAAACAGGACTTAATTAACAGGCTGGAGACTATGGATAAAAAATGGAATCTATAGTTCAAGGAGACAAGAAGGAAAGACAAAATATCCAAGTTGAGGGAGGAATGAACAAAAAAGTTGTTGTAAAGAGAAAAAGGGAGATACAAAAAATGATACAAAAATGCAAGAGGCACAATGTTAAAAAAAAGAAAGAGGGAAGAAATTAGACAAAGAAATAGTAGTTGGAGAAGAGATAAGGAGAAAATTGGTGTTCTGGTAATCCCACAAGGTAAAGAGGTAAAAGAAAAAACGGACGTGTTGAAATTGAAAGATGGAAAAGGAAAATATTGTGAGAGGAAAATTCAAAACAAATAAACTAGATGGCAATAACATTAGAAATACAATGAGAAATTATCTAACACGTAAGCAAGTTAAGGGGTAGATAAGATTGTTAAGGAAGAGGAGGGATGACAGTTACAAATTTTCCTAAAGATGGAAGGCAGTGGCGTTAGATAAAAGGTTAGGAGAAAGGAAGAGAAAACTAAGGAAATAATATTTTTAAACACATAATCTCTTTATTGTTCTTTGAATCATAACACCTACTCAATATGAAATTAAAGAAACTTTTTAAAGAAGGTATAATATATGTAACTGCTAAAAATGTTTAGAGTTAAGGAAGGCTTCATAATGTCTTTTAAATGTGCATTGGCAGACTTATTAAACCTAGAAGAGGAATGGTATAAAAACAAAACTGAAATAACCTGAAAAATGTGTAACATTATTTGTATTTTAACTATTAGAATATTTTTAAAGTTAAGTTAAGAGAAGAACAGAGAATTGGATAATAGAGATTGGTACAATTTTGAATTGAGGAATTTCATGTAGAAAAATGGAAGAATATATTTAAGAGAAGTAATGCAATTAGATTTAAGAATATAATGGGAAATGTAGGAGAAATTTGAAAATGTTTGTACCAAAAATGATTAATACTATGTGACATAATTAATGAGCTAAAAGATATCCAAATAACACACTATATACCCAAAGATATGTTGTTTTGAAAGAAAAGATATGAAAAGATGAAATTTTTATTATGCTGGTTAAATATTTATATTTGGAGAGGCATTTGTATACTTGACTATATATGATTTGATCAATACGTGATGTCATGTAAAATATAAGAAAATAAAAAATTGACAAAAAAATCCCCTTTCTATATGTAAAAGGGCAATTTATAGTGAGCTATTAATTTACAATCTAAACTTGTTATAGGAGACTGATCTTATATTTCAACATTGTATCTGTAGTGTAGAGAAACTGATATAGTGTTTCCCAGCCAAACTATCTGTGAGCCTTACATAGTAAATGATCTTCAAGAGAAAAGAAATATAGCCCAGTGATCTGCTACATCACACTCAGTGACATAATTAGCAAGTTGCTGATTGGGAGGCAATGACATTGTGCAAGACAGCATTTCCAATCATAGTGGAAGGGATTAGAAACATACCTAAGCAGGTGCTTTTTTCCCAATGTGGAGGTATATGTGGGAAGGGGGAAAAAACAGCTTCCTTAGGATTCCCTAGCACCAGACTATTAGGCTGTCTGCAATTGCAGGGGCAGGTCTATGAGAACAACAAATTGTCCTTAGGAACAGGATTATTATTTTTTTCATATATGGCAGGTTTTCATTTCTAAGGTTGGTTGTAATTTTTATGGAAGGAAAAGAGTATTTGCTATAAATTGTCTTATGAAATGCCAAGCAATTCTGGACATAATTCCTAGAAAGAAATTATTCTCTTTTGGGGAGGGGGAGAATCAGTTACAGATTACATTTTCCCGTTATTCTAGCAATGTTAGTTGAACATTTTTCACCTTTCCACATTTCTATCCTCATGTATGGATTTTATGGTCAACCAGCTTTTAATAAAATATTGAACGAGGCTAAAAAGGTTTGAGAAAAATCCAGACCATTCTTCCCAACTATGGCTATGCTTACTACAAATTCTGCAATGGGCATCACTTACATTATTTAAACTCTGAAGCCAATGTTTCACTGAGAGTTTCCAAGTTCCAGAAAATAATAAAATTAAAGCCATCAAATTATGGATTATATCTTTCTTAAAGACAGCAGAATTAAGGCATCACTAGCCAAAGAGAATATAGACGTAAATAAGGTTACATACATACATACATACAAACAATCTCTGAGGATTACAAAATAATTGCTTTCTGCTAAAAAGTTAGTCTAACTCCTGTAAGTGCCATACTTCACACACACACATATACACACACTGGAAATTTGTAGGACAAACATAGGAAGGGTGTCTTAAGTAGGCCCCATTCAGAAGATCCCCAAAAGAGTTTGCTGGGTTTTTCATAACACTACCAAAATTGTCAATCTAGCTTAAGAGGGAAAATGGGGGGAGAGTAGAAGAGAGGGATACTGCACTGGGCTTTTACCCTCTAAGTCTAATTGTTAGTTTTTTCATAGGAACCAGCAGGGAACCCCATGTGAAGCCTCTGTGGGGTTCCCGAGCAGAGCATCCAATGCCTTGTGTGACTCTGCATGTAGATGAAGGAAGCCTTTCGGGCTGCTGGGCTATTACTGCTCCTTTCTCAGAGAAATGCTTTTTTCTCTGGCTTGGCTCCCTGCTGGGCCAGCGCTTTTCAATCTTCCTCTCTCCTTTCCCTTCCCCCCCCCACCTCTGTGCTTGTAAAAAAAAATCCTCTTCCCTCATCTCTCCTCTTTGCAAAACCCATGGAAACATGAAAAAATAGAAGGGCTCAGAGACATGGATTTATTTATTTTTCTTTTATTTTGGAAAATCTATATTAATTTAAAAAAATTAATTTAAATTAATTAAATTTAAAAAAATTAAAAAAATGTATAAGAAAATATACAGATACATGAGTACAGACCACATATATGGAGGGAAAGAACTGGATTTTTCTTTCTTTCTCTAGATGGATTTTTACAAAGATGAAGAGCGCTCCACATCTAAATGATGTCTGATGTCTACACACACACACACACACGGTGAAAAACTGATAGCCTTGGTGCAAAACCCAAGTGCCACGCAACAGGGTGAGTTCCATTCTTATCCCAGCTTCTGTCCCCCTAGCAGTTCAAAAGCATGCAAATGCAAGTAGTTAAATAGGTACCACTTTGGTGGGAAGGCAACAGCATTCCATGTGTCTTTGGCGTATAGCCATGCTGGTCACATGACCACAGAAAATATCTTCAGACAACGCTGCCTCCTCAGCCAAGAAACAGAGATAAGCACTGCATCCTAGAGTCAGATATGACTGGATAGGGAAACCTTTACCTTTACCTACACACACATGCACATACATAAATACATATATAGGAAGTACAGATTTACCTATATAGAAAGCAGAAATGCCTCCCTGATTAACTGTTTCCAGTTTTTTGTGGTAATACCTAATGCAAAAGTAGTGAAGTTATCTTCCAAACTAAAAAAAAGTAGATTTTTTTTATTATTTAGGGCCCATTCTGAAATCAAATTTGGACACCTCCTTTCTGAGATACGGCATGCTCTTACCCTCCTAGCCTTTTAAAAAGCCTTAAAGACCTGGATTTTCCCATAAGCATTGGGGTAGCATATGTCTATAGGCTAAGAAAGCTATCTGTTGGATGTGAATACTGTGATGTTCTTCAGGGGCCAGGAGTTTTTATGTTGATATAAATCAATGTTTTTTTTATTCTTTATTACTGTTTATAGGCCATGCAAAATATTGATACATAACATAGATAACTCTGTTAATCTAATAAATAAAGCCTGAAAGCCCTCATCCAGCACCTTCATAATGACATTACCATGCATAGCAACATCTATACAAGCATGCCACTATGCAGAATAACAAGTTGAATTATTTTCCTCACAAGTATTTCAGAACTCAGAAATGCTAATTTTCTCCTTAATACATACCCAAAATATTAAATAAAGCAGAAAGACAAACTGAGTTCCCATCCAACATAAAATATACTTAAAAATTCAATTTTGCTGCACAGTGTTCAATAAAGGATTGAACTGAAAACTCTTCTAATTTGAAAGAACAAAAAAGGCTGCTCTGTAAATACTTCATCTCTTTTATATGAAATTTAATATTTAAAGGTTTTTAGTCTCAGATGAGGACATAACTCAGTTTACAAACCTTTTGTCTTGTTGCAAGACAGCATACTTACATTAGGTGGTGCTTTTTTCAGTAACACCAGAAGGGCCTGTAACACCAGGTTGGAGAAACGTGGCCCGATTGGAACATAATCTGAAAGTTTAAGATAACAAAATAATAATACACATATTTAAACAACTCATGGAAAGTCATACAAAGTGGCAACAAGTTGAAACATTGTTCTGTTTTGAAGTTTGTACTCAGATCAGTTATACTCTTCCAAGCATGGTATTAAGGTAACTAATGATCCAATAGGTCCAATAGGTGCTGCTAAAGAATTTCATTTGAGCCCTGCTCCCCACCCCCCACCCCCACCCTAAATGTGGCTAATATCAAGGAATACCAATTAGGAAACTAGCTATAATAATCATAAACCTTTGAGTTGATAAATTAGAGCAGGTTAAATAGAACTCTCCTTTAATTTAATCTCAGGATCCAACCATCTTTCCTTCTTCTAGTGTTGTGTTACTTTCTCCTCCAAATAATGAAAGAGCATAAAGAGCCTTCATAATGTTACGTTGGTATCCAAGCTCAAGCCACAAGAGGCCTTCTTTTCACAGAAAAGCAGGAGTTTGCCCCAATCTTATCTGTTCTTCACAGATATTCCCTTTACAGGCATTCTCACCAAGAAGTCGTTCAATGTCATCTACCACCACACAGCTGAGCTGAGACTTGTAAGCATCCTCAAAGATCTAAACATTAGGAAAATGAAGCAACAAAGCATTTTGTTAATGGCACCTTCAAGTTAAAAAAAAAAAAGCTTTGCCACTTGGAATTTAAGATTTAATTTCTACCAAATTCAAGTGTTTTATAACTGAAGTTATAGTACTCGAAAGGAGAAATTGATTTCTGCACAATTAATTCTGCAAATCAGATATTAAGAAAAATATTTTGTATTATAGATAACTAGTAGTTTTGACAAAGGGTTCATTAAATATTTGAAATTTTTGAATGGAACTTCCCCCAAATTTTGGAATATTATTCCTCTTCGTAGCAAGCTACACCTATGCCTTGCAAAATATACTGAAAATATTTTTAAAAATATCAATTTCCTCTGATTTGGAAGAGAATGATATTACCTGTGGCCCATCCACATTCTTAAAATAAATTTTTCCTTTGCTTTATCAGAAAATGGTTATTTCCTGCTGCAAATGCATATATTATTAGTTATTATATATGCAAATACATATATTATTATTAGTTATTATTATATTATAGTTATTACTCTACTGAAAATGATTTTTTCTCCTGTGTTGAAAGCCAATGTATTAAACAACATTATGAAACTAAAAAGAAAGACAATGTATATTAAGCTAAAAAAAAATGACATCCCAATTTGCATTTCAGAGAATAGCTGTAAACTATTCTAACAATCTATTGTACTTCTGTTCACATGGGTCTTTTTCATTAAATATGACCAAAAGAATTGATACCCCTCTCTTCACCACTGCCCAAATTCTAATTTATAGTAAAGTAAGTTGAAACTGATACAAGTAAATGACCATCCTTTATTTCACAGACACTTTGTTTTTGATGCATGACTCTCATTATTTTTCTAAACAATAAAACAAATGAAAATGGCGTGGAAATCATTTTACTAGCCCTTAGAAGTTAAAAGTCAGTATTGGATTTCAGTGATTTTTCAGGCAAAGTATTTACTCAGGCTACTTGAATGGAAAAAAGTACTCGGTGGTGGAATTATTATTTTTTTTACTACCGATTCTGTGGGCGTGGCTTTATGGGTGTGGCTGGGGTGATCATGTGACTGGATGAGCAGTTTCTGTAAGCAGGGCAATAAAGATTAGGCTAGAACAGGGGTGGGCAATTATGGCTCCTTCATGACTAGTGGACTTCAACTCCCAGAATTCCTGAGCCAGCCATGCTGGCTAAGGAATTCTGGGAGATGAAGTCCATGAGTCATAAAGGAGCTATAATTGCCCACCCCCGGGCTAGAACAACGCCAAATAGGTGTTTTCCTGCCTTCTTTACAGGATTAACCCTGTAAAGTGGAAAAAAACAAAAGATTTATTCTAACAACCGGTTCTCTGAACTGCTTGGAAAATTTACTACCGGTTCTAGCGAACCTGCTAGAACCTGCTGAATTTCACCTCTGAAAGTACTGTTTGACTGTTTGAGCAGGAAGACCCCATTTCTGAAAGTCCAATTTTTTAAGATTATCCCCAAATGCGTATAGTGCAGCTTTAAGATGAGAACTAGGAATTACAATTATAGAAGCAAATATCTAGATTATCTTTAATTATTGGCTAAAACTAAAAACCACATTTGATACTCCCAGTAACTGAATAGGAGGGAGATTCTTTGGGGCCAAAAAAGCAATGATCTAATAATTAAATAAAATACTTAAAGTAAGTAGTACTAAAACATACTAAGCATACTAACAGTATGGGAGGTGAGGCAGGCGAGCAGCCAAAGTGGGGCAAAGTGAGGAGCTGGGTGAGGTGAGGTTGGGCTTGACAAAGAATGGCTAGGAGGGGAAGGGTGAGGCGGGCCTGGGCGTGGTAAGGAAAGGCTGGGTGAGGTGAGGCACCTCTTGACGTGAGTGATGAGTTGGCCACATCCACCCAGTCACATGATCACCCTGCCATGCCTACCCAGCCAGTCATTAGAGCAGAGAATCGATTGTTAAATTATTTTAATCCCACCACTGGCTGTAAGCAATACAGAGTCACTTCAAAACAAAATAGATGGCAAGTAAGTAAGTACATAAAGAAATAAATACCTGTTTTAATTTTTTGAATATCTTTTCCTTTGCTACAATAAGATTATTTTCATAGTCATGTTTCTTAGATCCTGATTTGAATTCAAAGCTACATAGTTAATTTATAAAAATATTTAACAAACTGTTAAACATAGAGCAGTACAGAAAAATATATCAGAAAAAAATGATTAGTAAAAAAAAACAGTTAGTAGTTATACCTTCTTAATTGCCTGGCACTTGGCAGTTTCTGAAAAGCCAATCATCTTATCAGGAGAGCAGATCTTGATGAAGGGGAAATTAGATTCCTCTGCAATCTTTGCAGCTAAAGCTGTCTTCCCACTATGTGGGGGACCTGTTGGAGAAAAATAGGGCAGGGATAGACAAAAGGAATAGCATATTTTGCCAGTTTTAAAAAAAGTCTCTCAATGAAAACAGTACCCATGGAAGAAAAGTTCTCTCTATTTGGCTTTTTATTTTACTTTATTTGGCTCTATTTGAGATTTATATGAACTTTCAAGTTCTTAAAATAGCTATGAATCTAGAAACTTCATTGAGACACAAATCACTTTTAATATCAAACCACATGCTAACCTCTAGCAACTTCATTAAGCTTGTCTCCCTGACTTGGTTCTTGTCAATATATATGTAAATCCACAGAAAGAGATGGTACAGAATGTCTCAAAATTTTATCAACTCCAGTAATCTAAACATGAGAAATTGTAATTGGGGGTTTGAGGTTAACATCTCCCACTATCGCTAGATGGAAATGTAAAGCATTACAAGAACTCCTTTCTTGAAAGTTTTTATAGCATTGAAGTTTCAAACTTTCCTGGATAAAATTAATTAATTAAGCAAAGCTATTACAAATTGAGTGAAGATTTAATGATGATCCTTTTGGATAATCTACTCCCAGAATTAGAACAAGGACAATGCTTCATTGTTGTTTTTGATGAAACTCTGAGCAGCTTTTGATATAATCAATTACTATATTTTTTGGGATTGCCTCTTTCCCTGTTCTAAGCTCTACATCTATCTTCATGATTTGCATTCAGACACATAAATCTTTTAGAAGTTTTAAGAAGATAGAGCAAGATAGAGAGCATGTATTATTTTAACCGTAACATTAGATAGCAGTTACCACTAATCATGTGGAAAGCCACTTCAGTGGTTCCCAGTTTCAGTTTGCTGTTAGAAACCATGTTGTTGCATTTTAGATATCACACTAAATATGATTTGAGGTTATGCTGAATTAAGTTTCTCTAAGTTGTTAAACGGGAGAAGAATATACTAATCCTTTTTTTCTCACAGAAATGCCAGAATCCTCTTTTATAATCTAATATAATACTAAAAATCTTTCTTTAGAAATTGCAAATCATTCCAGATTGAAGCAAGCCCACCATTCTTTCTAGGAGCAGACTACATTTAATCCATCCTCTGTAGAGCAAGTAACATACCTTCCAAAAGAACACTGACCAAGGGAGTACGATCACTATTTTTGGCCTGCTGAACAAGAAGCTCCCCATCATCCAGCACCCGAGTAACAGGGTCACCCCATTTAATAATGCCATTCATAATATAGCTTGCATAATCTTCCTGATTGGTCCCAAATGCCTGAGGTTGGAAAAAAACAGATATAGTAAAGCAAATAATGAGCAACTGCCTCCATTTGCAAGGGTGGGAATGATATGAACTAGTTTTCCTGTTTAGCAACAAGAAGAAATGAAAGACACACTCACCGGCTTAATGTCATTTTCCAGTGAAGCCAGAAAGTCTCCCCTTGTTACCTGCAGAGATTCTGCTTTTTCCATATCAACTTCCACTTTAGTGCTGGCCTAATGAAAATGGGAGATAGCACATCAATAAGAGAGCCAACAAAAATGTAAATTAAAATAGGTCTACAAAGCTCAAATAATGGAACTTCTAAGAAAAATCTCAAGTAATCTCAGTTTCCCTTTAAATAAAAGGATATATATATATAGACCTGTAGAGACCTGTAGCCTAGTGGCTAAGACATCTGCCTAGAGTGCAGGCAATGCAGGTTCAAATCCCATAAGGGTATGGCT
>JAEANM010023929.1:0-11262 GCA_017656035.1 Myanophis thanlyinensis
AAGAGAAGAGAAGAGAAGAGAAGAGAAGAAGATACACATTTATATCATTTCATAATGTTAAGGTAAAGGTTCCCCTTATGTGCTGAAGTTCCTCACTCTAGGGCAGGGGTGGGAAAACTTTTTGACTTGCGGGCCACATTGATGGGCTCCCCCTCTCCCTCCCACAGCCCCCCCTCCCCCACATGTCTTTGCAGGCATGGGATGCCAAATGCAGCAGCCATGAAGAAGAAGGTAAGAGGGCGGTGGGTGGCAGGTGGGCAGGGGCGGCTCTGCAGCGGCAACGCCGGCTCTCTCCCACTGCCCAGATGCTGCTGATATTTCCCCATCAGCAGCACCTGGGCAGTGGGAGAAGAGCCGGTGTTGCCACTGTGGAGCCGCCCCCGCCCTCCCGCCGCCCTCTTACCTTCTTCTTCATGGCTGCTGTGTTCGGCATCCCACGCCTACAAAGATACATGGGCATCAGAAGCCTGTCCCACTTCGCCAGTGGTGCTAGGAATACGCTGCCGAGGGATGTGTCAGTGAGGGTGATCTCCCCAGTCTACACCAAAACTAGTTTGGCGGCCCAGATTAAAAAGCCCAATGGGCCAGGTGTGTCCCGCGGGCTGTAGTTTGCCCATGTCTGCTCTAGGGGGTGGTGCTCATCTCCATTTTTAAGCCAAAGAGCCAGTGCTGTCTGGTGAGGATTCTGTGGTCATGTGGCCGGCATGACTAAACATCAAAGATGTATGGAGTGCTGTTACCTTCCCACCAAGGTGGTCCCTATTGCAAATTACTAGGTTTGCAGAAGCTGGGGCAAGTAACGGGAGCTCACTCCATTATGCAGCACTAGGGATTCTAACTGCTGAACTACTGACCTTCTGATTAACAAGCTCAGTGTCTTAGCCATTGAGCCACCATGTCCCCACCATGTCCCCATTCACAACATTAGTGCAATGGAATAATACTAATATATTCCTTCTTTTCCTCAGAAGAAAACAGTGGAAGTCTTGTCATTTTCCAGTGCTGTGCAAATATTATTCCTTTTGCTTACAAAAATATGATCATTTTAGAAAACTATTACAGCAGAATTGTGTAATTTTGCTGGCTTTTCTTCCACAACTAAAATAAGATCACGTCCTCTTTTCTCCTCATCCTTGTGGGCATCCTAGAGAAGATTAGTCAAGGCATAATTGTGCCATGTTAAGTGAATGTTTTTAGATTTTTGAATTGCAGCATATATTCTCTAACAAAATATTAATAAGCCAGCTACATTTGAGATGATGAAGCTCTTATTCTGTGAGGAGATGACCTCAATCTTTTCCCCATGTGAATAAATTAGAAAAACTCATAGGAAATCCAGGAAACAGATTTGAAAGGAGCATTTTTATTCAAAGTTGGCAAAAACTGTGCCTCAAAAGAATAAAAATGATGTCAGCTAGAATCTGGAGAAGGTTTCTTAAAGGTGATCCATCACAATACTAACATCCAGTTAAATTTTTTCACATTTACACACACACACACACTAATGCTATCATGAGTTTGATTTTAATTTATAGTTCAACTTTGTACAGAAGGAAGAAAGATAACAGAAAGTAACTCTTCTTACTTGCAACTCTTCCTCAAAATCTGGTCTCAAGTATTGGCTTGTAAAATGGTGAGTTCTTGGGAGGAAAAAAGCCTTCTAGTCTTTCATAACGTATCTGGTGAGTTGACCATGTGCAGAGAGACTTGAATAAGTGGAACAGATATTTTGTTTTCCCCACCCTCAAATATTTTCTATCTTATTCATAGTGATATAATGGCTTACCCAGTGGGGGGGGGGGGAGGGAGGAACCCTAAACTACACCTTTTTCATTACAGATCAAAAACGATGTTTGTTTAGTCTTAAATAATTCCAGATTTGTTTCCTAGATCCAGGACATCAAAGATGGAACATCTGCCATGATTCATCAAGGCAACAATCAGTACCTTTAAAAAGCCTGGCTTTTATTTATATTTCAAAAACTACACTTTAGTGGAAGAAGAGGCTATTTAGCACCTCTAAACTTAAGGCCCAGATGAACTCTCTCCAAATATTCTCTCTGCTATAGAGGCTAAAAGCAAGCAGCTGTTTAGCAAATAGCTAGCTACTGAGTGTACAGCTTGCCAATGAACTGTTCTTTATATTTAAAGTTTTTTACCTCATTGGTTTAATTTATCAATCAAATTTTCCTCACATGCAAGGCTGCAATTATGCACAGCTCTCTTTTACATTTCAGGAGGGCATTAAGTTTGGGAGTGTTTAAGAGCAAGATCCATTTTATTTTTTAGAGCTGGGATAAATGGAGACGTTCTTGGTCAGCACTCCCCAGGGTTGAAATGCAGCCGGATCACACCATATCACCTGAACTGGTAGCAATGATTTGAATTTGATCCCATCCACCTACCCCGCCCTTCTATTTCCTTATAGGAGCTTGTTTTTTGTTTTTTTTTTGTTACCTTAATCAGCTGTTTGGTGCACCTATGGAGCCTTCCTGATGATCCCGGCTGCCTCTGGTGCCTGTAAATGAAGTTTAAAGAACCGTGCTGCAGTGCATTTGGTGTGCATGCACGCACACTGAACCGGTAGTAAAACCAGTAGGATTCCACCCCTGGTATTCCCTAGCTGGACAAGGTAGAATGAGTTAGAAGATAGAGCTTGACCAGAGGCAGTCTTTCCATTTTCCCTGGAATAAGGAAGATTTTCAATTATCTTCCCTCCCTATTCATAGAATTTTTAACCGACTGCATAAAGGAAGAGAAGAGGGCAAAGTCCTATTGCTTGAACATCTGTAGAAGGTAAGGGGAATAAGGATGACATCTGTATCATGATGCCTAAATCATCTTAAATAAGTTGTATTTAATGCCAGGTTGTAAGGTTGTGCACACATTTTCATTACAATACAGTATTGGCTTGCTGGGGATGCACATGTTGAATTATTCCATTAATACCTTTCCAGAGGAAGTTACAACATTACTACAAGAGCAGAAATGGCATCTCTTTTGAGTAAGCAATCTACAATATTGCAACTGTAGGCAGTAAAGGATTTAAGATGGAAACAAACATAAGTATTTAAATTTGCTTGATGATTTGGATTACAGTGGATCAGAAATCCACCTCACTATAAAACTGGAAAAAAGGCTGCTGTTGCTTTGGCACAGGGCTTAGTAATGTTCTAATGGAAATAACTGACTAAGTTTCCTTACACTGCATTTTTCATACATTCAACTTAGTTCCAAAACAAGTCCTTCCTGAAGAATTGCCATAGCAATAGCAGTAGCACTTAGACTTATATACCACTATATAGTGCTTTACAGCCCCTCGCTAAGCAGTTTGCAGAGTCAGCATATTGCTCCCAACAGTTTGGGGGTCCTCATTTTACCCACCTCAGAAGGATGGAAGGTTGAGTCAGCCTTGAGCCTAATGGGATTTGAATTGCCAAACTGCAGGCAGCCAGCAGTCAGCAGAAGTAGCCTACAGTACTTTATCCAGTTGTTATCAGTGACTCTGCATGCCATACTGTAGAAAGATTTAAATTCAAACCACAGCATGTAACTCATGCTGCCCAAGGATAAGACATTGATTCCAATCCCAGGAAGACACATCAACAGCAAAACCTAACCTCTTGTCCCAAAAGCCTGGTGAAAGAGTAAGGTTATGCCTTTTGAAAGGGTAGCATTGTCAGGTCTGTCTGAAAGCCTGGGAAGATTGTTTTCCATGGGGCTTAATAATAACTTTGGAGAGTCCTCTCTGTGAAACAGTGTGGTGCCAGTCCAATCTATGAATAAATAAGCAACTAAATAAATAAATATGTATCCACAACAGTATCCTTATAGGATAAATTCAATGAATAAATGCAATAATGATATTTTACCTCTATTGTATGATTTTTTTTTCTGAAAATAATGGGAATTGTGACTGCTAGAATTGTACTTTTGCAAATATTGATTTTTTATTTAGTGTAAACATATTAAGGCCAGAACATCACAACACTGTAGTAAACACAATTAATTGGTTTCTTCTGTCTATATCACTACATTGATTTTTGTAAAATATGTATACATTGTCTGTTCTTTACATTAAAAGAGGTTATAGAAATGTGGGTTTAAAATATTTAAATGGTATGATAATAAATTTAATGTGGCTGACTGAATTATGAATGCTGTAGAAGTGTTACTGAATTGGACTGAATCACCAACCGTGGGGAGAACTAGATATGAAGGTTTAGGCAGAAAAGTAGATTAAAACAGTAAATAAAGTTTAGGAAACAAGGACAGAAAAAATGTAAAAGATATCATTTTTAAATATAATTCTTGGTGCCTTTTCTTAATGTCTGGAGAAAATCAAAAAACCTGGGCTCTTTAAAAATCTTACTGATTCAAAAGGGAGAGTGGAGAACATTAGACATTTACTCAATTCTTCTGAAATGAACGGGAATAGCATAAAAGTTCTATTTACCTTTTATTGCTCTAATATTCAAAAGGGAAGTAAATAATAAACAAGAAAGAGAAAGAGGCAAAAATGTGCATACATGCATATATATTGATTAGAACAGAACAAACAAAACAGAACATAATACTTTATTGGCCAAGTATGATTACACACACAAGGGATTTTTGTGCAAAAGCTTTCTGTTTACTTGCAAAGCAACTGAGTAATAATAATCATAATAATGATACCAATAAGAGGGGGTGTTAAAGAAGATGGGTAGGATAATAATAGTACTATAGCCATTCAACAAGAATAAATATACATATTTAAATCTTGATAAAAGAGAAATACCTCATTCCATCTTTTTGCTATGTTGATAGAGACCACTTCATAAACACTCGGGAAACATATCATCAGTTGACTACTGTAAATTAATGGCAATGTCTCTTCATTCTAACAAAGTAATATTTTTATTACACTCCATATTGGCTGTATCCAGTTCTTCATATCCAGATACATTTCACAGAGTAATACATAATTCAGAAACGGACATCTTTTAATCCATATTCTTCTCAAAAAAAAAAAAATATTAACAAGCTAGAGATATTAAACCAAAATGAGATGCTATTACAACACTCTACAAGTCTTCCTTCAGTTATTTTACTATTTATTTTATTGCTCAGCACCTGGATATCATTCAGATGTTTCTACTTACTCTTAAGGACAGGCAGAAGGCAGATTCCCTTCTCTCAGAGAATGTCATCTTCAGAGACTATAGAAATGGGCATTTCAACCACTTCCTCTCTTCAATTGAATACATTCTTCTTGAGGATTGAGTGACTAGAGTTTAGAAAAGTTATGAAAACTGGTTTTTACAAAAGGACTTGGGAATAGATATGGTAGAAATTGTATTCAGTTTTATAATTTGGGGGCTTATTGAAATGAAGTTCTTGCATTGTTTCCTGGTGGGAAAATGTAAATGGACGAGTCTGGAAGAATTGGAACTGTATATGAGTGCAATAAATAAATAATAAATAAATAATGAAGTTGATAGCTTACACAGTTGGCAGAATCTTTACTGGCCTTTATATAAGCTTCTGTAAAAGAAGTTTGAAAAAAAAGCTTTATTCAGAAAACCTTCTTATAAATCTCCAACAATACAAAACCAAAAACATCAATATATAGTTTATACACTCAGTAGGATAGCCGTCAAGCCTGGGTGCATTTTCTTTTTAAAAGATTTAATGGTATCTATTATGTTCTGAAGAGATAAATGTGCAGTTAGATTAAACAGCCTGGTCATGTATAATCTTCAGAAGAACTATTTTGTTTAAAAATGATTAATTTCTTCCCCGGTAACCTTTGATTTAATGTTGTATATTGACAGGTACTATATTTTTTAAAAAAATGGCAATCTATTATATCAGAGTCATTATATACTTTGCACTGATTATCTTTAACAGTAAAAATCTTACTGACCTGAACCTGTTTCAGTTGAAAAGCCAGTATCCTAATATTTTTGGTTTATGTGATTCAATGAATATTCAATAACAAATGCATAGAGCAAATTGTTCTAATTTAACAGACAAACATGCTTCATAGAATTTTAATATAGATGATCCAAAGTTTTAAAAATCTACTTTCTAAATTTTATATAGATTTGTCGTTACTTTTCCATGAAGTGTATACAATTACTGTAAATATATATCTTAAAGGCATCACAAACAGCCTCTAGGAACACAGAGTGTGGAAAGATCCTAATTTCTTTGCCTGGATCTTAGTAGGCTGATGTCTAGACAGTGACAGAAAAGTCATTAAAGAACACGTTGCATAGATAGTGGAATCAGGATTTCATCTATGAAATCTATATCAACAGATTTATATTGGTTCATATGCTTGGCATGAGACCATTTTACAAGTTGGGATAAAATATCACATTATCTCAAGTCATCTGCACATAAATATCTATTCAATGTGAGGTATAATTCAGTAATGTTCAGTAAATATTAGATTAGTGAGTACAAAAGAAGTCATTTGATGCCAGTTCCTGTACATAAAAGGAAAGCTACAATTCATCCTAGATACACGATCCAGATCACAGAATTCTTTACAGGAATCAGAATCAGTAAGATGGCAAATGAGATGTTCCCTCTTGTGTGTGTGTGTGTATACCATCAACAAACATAGAAAAGGAGTCATGCTTGCTTCTTTCCGGTTTTCACCCTCACAGATGCTGATGTGACCTCTTAGAGCAACTTTCTTGACAAGACTCAGTGCCAGAATGTGTCAATGAATTAATTTTGTTAGTGTTGGGTTCAGATGACATTTTGGTGTGATTTTATTTTTTGCTGTTTTCACTTATAGAAAGAATTACATTTTGGGTAAAAAAAAAAGAGAAAGGTGTCTCAGAAAGCAATTTAAAGATTTGTTGTTAATTGCGAAGTAATGTCCGACCCATTGCGAAGTCATGTCCGACCCATTGCAATCCCATGGACAATGTTCCTCCAGGCTTTCCTGTCCTCTACCAACCCCCAGAGTCCATTTAAGCTCACACTGACTGCTTCAGTGACTCCATCCATCCACCGCATTCTCTGCCATCCCAATGTTAATTTAAAGGTTAACATTGTGTATTTATGATCCCAGAGAGACATAGGTCCCAAGGAAAGTTAAATTGTATACTTACAAAATGCTTAAATCTGTGCAGGACTTATTAATTACACTAATGACTTAACTAAATCATGGATCTGTGTGAATTTTTTTTTAAATACAAAGCAAATTGTGTCTTATTATTAGTGAATTGGTGAATCAAAATTGTCAAAAAACATATTAAGTTATACTAATGCCAGGTGGCAGAATCTGGAACCAAGTTTGTTCAATTGAGTACAAGTTCGCTCCATGCTATCTTTCTACAAAAATATGAATAAGGTCCAGGCAAATTGACCTTACATTGACCCATATATAAGACTCAATGAAACTCAAGGAGGGCTGGACTTAGATCTCTTGTAGACGTAAAAGGACACAAAACTGATATAGTATTTATTTATTTATTATTTTATTATTTGAATTTCTCAACCGCCACTCTCCCAAGGGACTTGGGGCAGTGTACAATCATCTAAAAAATAGACTTAAAATATAAAAATAGACTTAAAATATAAATTAAATGGTTAACAATTAAAATTACAAAAAAATTAAATTTAATTTTTTTTTTAAAAACCCAATCAACCCCAAAATTAATGTTCGGCCAGACCGGCCTGTTGGAACAAGTGGGTCTTTAATGCACACCAGAAGGTCCGCATGTCTGTAATGGTCCAGAACTCCAGGGGCAGTTCGTTCCAAAGGGATGGTGCCCCCACAGAGCAGGCTTGAACCCTTGGGGCTGCCAGACGACAACGTCCAGGCAATGGGACTGTGGGAACGTACTGGCCAGTGGGAGGCTGATGGTGGCAACAGGCAGTTGACCCTCAGGCTCATCCTGGTCATTATATTGTACAACTAACTTTTCCATAATGTAGAAAATTTCCTCTCTTGGATATGAGAGATGATACCTGAGTTCCTAAAATACCCAACCCCAAATATTATCCTCGTGCATTATGTTGAACCTCATGTGTAATGCAAATTAGATAAATTGGCTAGTTACCTGAAAGAATGGTTATTTTTTTTTGTCTATGATGTTTTACCTTTCAAATATATGTATTGGCATAGCTAGTTCCAACAAATAATATAGGATGCTGTCTCATTATTCTTTGAAAAAAATGTTTTTCAAAATTAGTTGAAACTTTTTTTTTCTTCTTGGGAAATTTTCTATATCACAAATGTGCCAAAGAATGACTATTTTTATGTGTACTTTCTGCGTTTGATGATTATGCAGAGGATTCAAGAAATACTGGACCAGCTGAAGATGTTGGCAAATAATTTGAGATGTCAAGTCTTGAAATTATGAGTTCTCCTGAGTTTAGAGCAGTTGTGGGGGATACTTTCAGAGTAATGGTCCCATAAATCACTTTGATTATATAAACAATAATGGGAGCAAGTATACAACATAAGAAATGCAAGGTTGGACAAAAATATGTCCTCTGTCCATCCACCAAAAGATGTTTCTGCACTGGAGAGAAAATCACTCAAGCACTTTCCCATAATAAAGAGATTCATCACAAACAATTTCCCATCTTTCATGACACAGGTCAGATAATTCAGATTTCTGCCTCCTGTTTGTAATGGTAGGTTTGCAACTGAAAAAGTCCAGCTCTTAAATATTGAATGCTAATGTGGTCATTGACATGCGGTAGATATGGTGGCTGCTGCTGATGGAGGACTTCCAAAGTAAAAGGGCTTGCTTAATAACCCAGAGAATAAATATGGAACTATAGTGAATGAATTTTTAACAAAATTTCCACAATTGGAAACAAAATTTCCAGAAACATCATTTATGTAATATGTAAAATGAATCAGTGTAGATACCTATGCCTGTGCTTCTATCCTCACTGTTCAAACCTAACTGGGTGGGAGGGAATGGGGGTGGATTGCACAGATTCATCTAGTCTGTCAATTATACCCTTTCCTGGACTAGGAGGCCGTGCTCACCTGTCATCTGGATTACTGCAATGCACTCTACATGGGGTTGCATTTGAAGCTTATCCAAAAACTTTAGCTGATCCAGAATGCAGAAAGGCTTACAGTAAATGGAACCCATGGGTTTACCCATATACTGTAACACATTAGTTGGTGTGAATTGCACTGGCTTCCAGTTTCTTTCCATGTGTCATTCAAGGTGCTAGTCATCACTTTTAAAGCCCTATATGGGCTTTACACAGTCAGGTTATCTGCAGGATTACCTTTCCCTAAGAACATTGGCCAATCCTACTAAGTCAGATAGAGCAGGCAGGTTCCTAGTCCCTTCCCTGATATATTGCCATCTGATGGGAGCTGGTAAGCATGCCTTATTCGTGGTAGCCCCTGCCATATCGAAATCTCTGCCTCCTGAAGTTTGTCAGGCTTCCTTCCTCTTAACCTTTTGTAAACTTTAAAGACTCACTTTTCCTGGCTGTTTTAATCTGGTTAGTTTCATAATTTTAATATGATTTTGTATATTTTGTGTTTGATTAGGAGCTGCCCAGAGCTGGTTAGAAGATGGGCAACTATACAAGTGTTTCAAAGAAACAAACAACCACATACACACACACATAAGTACATACATACATACATAATACACACACACACACACACACTATTTGGTGACTCTGAGATGATGTCTACTGTTGATTTTAAAGTTGTATATATAGCAATTACTTTTCATGTAATTATAGTGATACCAAGTCGCACTGTTCATGCCACAACTTTCATGGGATATTTCTTCTGTTATACTTTGGAGATAAGTTTCCTCTCTGATACACATAAATGTCAAATAATAATTTATAGAATATAATTTATTTATAATCAGTCTATATTGCTATATCTTACTGAATTATACAGTATTAACACATATTAAAGATATTAAGGAAAAACAAAAGCAACAAAATTTGAATGACTTAGAAAAGATTAATACAAACATGAAATTTTCTAAAGTCTAATCTAAAATATAATCCTGTCATAAAAAATATAAAAGTTTGAATGCTAGCTTTGCACATGTTGACTATTCAGCATATTCAAATTCTACTTTTTAAAAAAACCTGTAAAACACCATTTAGATTGCTAAAAGTAAAAAAAAAAATGGGTGGCTGCTTCTGTCATACTGATTTAACTTTATTTTAATGTACATGTCTTTACTAGTTTCTATCCACTAGAAAAATTCCATTGTGATTACAGCAAGAAGAGTGCAGCTGATTCACAATTTGTACCAGAATCTATATTTTATTCAGGTACAAACAAACCCCAATAAATCATGATATTCCCAAGCTACCTTCAAGTCTAGGGAAGCTAGCAAAAACAATGTTTCAGTTGCTTGGCAACCACAATCAGTTCAAGCCTCTCCTTCAGAGTCCTTAAAAAAGGAGAGAGTTATGAAATGGACCTCTCTTAGGCACTTCAATAGGCTGTTTTTGGGCATGATACTAAAATAATCCAATTTTAAAAAACGAATCCAAGGGACAGATTATTTGTCTAGGAGTAACACAGAAGAAGGAACCCTAGTAGGGTTAGCATGAAATGGTGAAATAGGGTGACTCATCCTCACTCTTCAGCAAAACATGAAGCACATCTTTTTTGACTTACACAAAACATATCTGACAACATATACCAGAGTTCATGAAAGAAAAAAAATTAAAAAATCCTGCTTCCAATATATTAGGAATGAATTAATAGTGTCATGGTGATCTAAATGAAATTATGGTAAGCAGCCATCTCTTAATCTCTCTGGAAGTTTGACAAATGTATATTTGTCAACATATGACACAGAAACTCTGTCCGGCCTTCTACACACTTTCCCTTTCTTTTTCTTTTACAACTTTCAATTAATCTTTAAAAGATCACATTATAATATTTTCAGGCAGTCTTTCAGTCAAATAAAGCTTGTTAGTTTCAAATGCCCATTTTAAAAGTGTACATAGGAAAGTTATGTTAAAATAGAAATATAAGGAAAATTATTAAGATAAAAAACAACCTGTATCCTTCTGTGTCATCATTATAGAGAATTTCCTTATCTACACAGAGAATCAGAATGACTGCAAATGCCCAAAAAGTAGTGAGAGTGGGAGAGACTTCCAACTTCCTGTCGAGTTCCCCATTAAGTTTCCTTGTGGATAGCTGGCAGGAAGCATCAGAAATATTCCTTTGTAGCTGCTGAAAAAAAGAGTAGATGTAGGTTATTTGCCTTGCCTTGCCTTGCCTTGCCTTGCCTT
>JAEANM010023930.1:0-11261 GCA_017656035.1 Myanophis thanlyinensis
CTTGCCGCTCAACCTCCAAGCAGTTAGATGGAACCAGGATGGGTCCGGATGTAGAATGTGCCCCTGATGGAGCAAGATATGCTGTCGAGGGAGTCGCCAATGGCGCTGAACTGAAAGCTCTATCAGGTCGGAAAACCAAGGGTGCCTGGGCCAGTGTGGTGATATCAGAATCACCTCCGCTTCCTCCTCCAAGATCTTGCGTATTACTGCATGAATAAGAGGCAGAGGAGGGAAGGCATAAAGTAGACTCGACGGCCAGGGAACACTTAGTGAATCAGTGGCCTCTGCCAACGGATGGAAGTATCTGGTATGGAATCTTGGAAGCTGTGCGTTGGTATGTGAAGCAAAAAGGTCCACTGAAGGTTGACCGAATCTAGAGATAATTTGCTGAAAAAGTTCTGGGTTAAGTTGCCATTCAGCCTGATCTATGGCAGTGCGGCTCAGCCAGTCCACTTGGGTATTCTTGGAGCCGGAAATATGGAGGGCTTGAATCATGACCGAGCATGACTCGGCCCCAATGGCACAGTTCCCATACTTCTGCCATGAATGTCCGGGATCTGGTGCCCCCTTGCTTGTTAATGTGCGCCTTTGCTGCTACATTGTCAGTGAGAATCAAAACTGACTTAGATCGAATATTGTGCTCAAAGTGAAGGAGAGCCAACCTAACTGCCCTAAGCTCTAGGAGGTTAATGGGTTTTCTCTGTTCTGAGGGTGACCAAGCACCCTGGACCATTTGCCCATCCATATGAGCACCCCAAGAACAGTAATCGTGAACTCTGGACGGACTCTAAGGGGAGAGCCTTGTGCTATGGCCGGTGTTTTCCACCAGGTCAAGGAATCTAAAACATCCTGGGGAAGGATTACCTGGGTCGGGGAATTGCTACGATGTTGTTGCTGCGCTGGGAGTAAAAACCATTGCAGCGGGCGAGAATGTAATCTGGCCCAAGGAACAATGGAAATAGCAGAAATAAATTTACCTAAAAGACTAGACAGGGTTGCGATGGATACAGAATGACGTTGCTGTACCTGAGCGACCAACTCCACAATGCTAGTTCATCTGTCCTCTGAAAGAAACACCTTACACCAGGAGGTGTCAATGATAGTTCCCAAGTGCAAAAGTGTAATAGTAGGCACCAATTGATTTTTGGGATAATTTATAATAAAGCCATGAGAGACCAAAATCTGAATGGTGGTATTGATATCCATCGTGGATGCCGCCTGGATGAGGATATCATCCAGATAGCTTTGGATTCTAATTGGAATGGAACGGAGGTGGGCTAATAACGCAGTAAGACTCTTAGTGAAGGTTCTGGAAGCAGAAGACAGACCGAAAGGCAGAGCCACATACTGATAATGTTGGTCAAGATACACAAATTTTAGGTAACGTCTGTGTTCCGGGATAACCGGAATGTGGAGATAAGCGTCAGACAGGTCAAATGAAGCCAGGAAGTCGCCCTTCCTGACCAGGTCCAAAATGGTTTGGAGTGAATGCATCTTGAAACATCTGTAAGCAATATACTCATCAAGACGCTTTAGATCTAGAATTGCCCTCCATTCCCCCGAAGATTTAGGGACCAGAAACAGTCTGGAATAGAAGCCAGCAACCCTTTTGGGAGGAAGGGACAGGCTCTGTTGCCCTAATGGCGCGAAGGTGAGAAATTGCCTCCCGCATAGAAGACTGCATGGTAGGATCAGACGAAATAGAGCACGTTAAAAAGGAGAGTGGGGGAATTGAGGTAACTTCAAGACGTAACTGTGTCTAATTGTACTAAGGACCCACCTGTCCCAGACTGTCTCCTCCCACTGGATGGCAAATTGTTGAAGCCGGCTGCCAATGCGGGTGTCCCCTAGAAAGGGGCCCCTGGGCTGGGGGAACCAGCAGTACCTGTCCCTGTAGTCCTGCTTGTCAGGCTTCCTGGGAAAGGAGCGTGACTGGTATGGGTAAGATTGGGAGGAGGTAGAAACAACGGCTGGTGAGGAGGTAGGAGGAGGCTGGTAGGTCTGTGGTTTTGGGTAGGGGGTAAATCGACGGCTGGCCCGCTTGGCATGAGAAGGTAGTATCTTCCGCTTGTCCTTCGTTTCAATCACAAGGGGTTCGAGGGTGGCTCCGAAGAGCTTATCTGACTGCAGGGGACCCGAAGCTAGCTGCCACTTCGCTTTTGAATCCGCTTGCCAATTCCTGAGCCACAATAAGCGCCTAGAGGTGGAGGAAGCGCCCATCGCCCTGGCCGAATAACGGGCATCCAGGGTAGCATCTGCCAAAAATTGTGTGGCGAGGATAACCTTGCTGACATCGTGATGAAGATGCGCATCAGTAGGTGACAAGCGTTCCTGCAATTGCCGCAATCACATCAAGGTGGTTCGATTGAAAAAGGTGGCAGCTGAGATCGCCTTAACGGCCCATGCTGTAGAGAATATTTAAGCATGGCCTCTAATTTTTTATCCTCTGGCTTGAGCAGGTCCGCAGGATCTCCAGACACAGGTGTTGAGGATAGGAAGGATGCCACTGGGTCCTCTACCGACGGAAGTTGTAGAAGTTCGACTAAGGCTTTGCTTGGCACGTAAAATTTCTTGTCATTAACGGTCGGAGCCACATGCGTGGCGGGCTTTAGCCACTGTTTTTGCATCAGGTCAATTACCATCTGAGGGGTAGGCACCTCTGTGCAGGTAGGTGGGGTGGTAAAGAGAGGGTTTGAGGCCCCAGCTTGTTCCTGCACCCCTTGGGCTGCAGGAGGAGTTTCCTCCAGCTTCACAATGACCTTAGCTTTGTGGAGGATGGACCTAAACAAAGAGGGTGGAAACAGCCCTGGAGTCACCTGAATATCCGGCAAGGGTGCCTCATCATCCGACAGGGTCCCCTCGACCAGTTCTCCTTCCTCTGCTTCTGAATCAGAGGCGTGCTGAGAAGATGCTTGTGAGACGGGAGGACAGGAATCTGGGCCCAGCGAAGCTGCAGGTGATATGATAGCCCTTGAAGCGTGTCTGCTGCTCGAGGTGTGTGGCTGTGGTTGTTGGAGTGAGGCCAACCCCTGAGTGATTGCGGAAATTAGGGAGGTCTTGAGATCATTGACCACAGAGATCAATTCCTCCCTAGGATTGGAACTTCCGCTTGAGATGCCAGCAGCCGGGCCAAGAGAAGGATTCTGTCCCTCAAGAATGGGAGGTGAGTGACCAAGTGAAGAGACAGCCTCCAGATTGTCCGGCTCAGGAGAGAGCTGGATTAACAATTGGCCAAAAGCTGGAATGGGTGTGACCAATGGGTCTGCTGGTGGTGGGGCGCTAAGTTGAGCATGCTGCACCTGCCTCTCCAGGGCCTTATGATGGCGTAAGGCTGCTTTTTCTGCAGCCTTGGACCCCCGCGAGGCTGATTTAAACTTTGCCTTTTTTTTTTAGGAGCCTCTGCTGAACTATTTTCAGATGTAGATTGAGGATTGGCCTCTGCAGTGGCTGCTTGTAGTAAATTGACAGAGGAAGCCATGCTGCCCCTCAATAAGGAGGCTAATGCTGTTACATTCCTCTGATTAATTGAAAGCCAATGGCTGTAATTGATTTTGTGAAAAACAAGGCTTTTCTGTAGTATGACCAGTAGGTGGTGCTGTGATACAAGCTAAGGCAATGAAGGAACGTAGCTAACAGAGAACAGAGGGTAATTGGAATTAACTCCCTCTGACAAAAAATTAATTTAAAAAAAAAAATAACAGGAAAAACTGCAGGAAGATCAACTTGGAGGTAAATATTAACTACTACTATTATAGTTATTCTTCTTTTTTTTTATGAGAACTGGGGTGAAATTAACAACAAACCTTAGTTGGATAGGTGTGGGAAAAAACAAACTGCAGGGCTACTGAGCCCACAATGGAGAAAAAAACTTAGCCAATAATGAAAAAGCAAGTGAAATGGAAAAGACTAGTAAAAAGGGGCTCCAAAATGGCGGGCGCGAGTTTTTGTGCTCTTCCGAAACAGAGAAGAAGTCTAAAATGGCATCAGTGAAGAACGCTGAAGGATAACAAGTACACAAACCGCAAGCCTCTTTGTCTTTGTGCTCTACACCGATCGGTCTGGAGAAGTCCAGCCGATGTGGAGCAAGCAGTATTAAGCAGAGGATAGTAGAAAGACAACAGCTCTAACACGATCGGTCTGAGGCAAACCCAGCCGATGTGGAGCAGAGGCTTCAAACGAACAAGGAGAAACAGGCGTTTAAGAGTCAAGACAGCAAGGCTGCTTGAAGCTTAGCGGCAGCTCTACGGAGCGAAAAAGAAAGCCCACCAGCCCCAAAAGGCAACAGAGAAAAAAACAAGTTGTTTTAAAAACAAGGGGCTTTTTCGGCTTGATAGGGGGTGGGGGGAGGGCAGGGAGGGAGATCGGAGGCTGAAAAGCCTCTCCGCGCCTCCCTGAAGCTCCAGAGCGTTTTGTGCTCAGTTTAGGCAGATACTTACAGAGTTGCAGCAGAGAAGAAGTGAGACAGACAATTGTGAGGAAAGGATCGTTGCTCCAGAGGAAGTCAGATTGCTGTGACAGTCGAGTGGAGTGGTTCCAGTCAGGCTGAGGCTTTTATAATTTTTTTCGACTGAAGTCACGTGACCTGTGTGAGCCAATCCGATTCCCTGACATTGGAGCATATGCTTCCAACACGATGGAGAAATATCCATTCTTTCAAATGTTTGGTGAATCCAGTGCATCTTAAATGTAATTTTTTGATTAATCAATTTTAATTTCAAATAACATTAGAAAGGAAATGAAGTCATTGATAGGGCATTATCAAACATGTCATTCATTAGTTTCTGTTTGAAGTATCCTAGAAATACGCACTTTGAAAATATTCTCAAGTTTTTCGTAGAATAGGTTTTACTTCTGTCATGGATTCCATCAAATAAGAAAGCAGATGCATTAAAGTGGTTAAGAGCTTATATTAGTCTGTTAAAATATGCTTATGCTGAAAATGCTACCACTGTTATGAACCGGGAAGACCAAATTCAGTTTGAAGTTAAAAAAAATATTTAAAGCAGTTGTTACATAATAATTGCTGTAAAGTCATAATCATGATTTCTGCCCATGCTTTCTGTAGAATGTTTTACCATCAGACTTCCAGTGAAGGTTTACAGCAGTTTAACTATCTTCAAGGAGAGGAGATGACACCACAATTTATCAGTCTGACAGATTGGATAAATAAGGAAGTGTGAAGTCAACTATTTTGTTTTCTGGGATGGTTGCTGTCTGTGAATTAATTGCAAAAATTGAGGTTTTTGTGGTCTATTTGTGAGCTAAGCAACCGGGAGGCAAAGGACTCTGTTCATGGCTGTGATATAACCTGACACAAAGACCTGGCAATCCTCATTTCTTAATCACATGCAAAATACAATTACTCTTCAGTTTAAGAGAGATTTTCTTTTGCAGCCGATAAGTACCTCTTGATGTTTTTTTCATCCTTTCTGGGACTATATAAATTAAAACAAGATTTAGAGACTTAAAGTATATTGAATATTTTGCAAAAACCTGGATAAGGATGATAAAAGAAAGTTATTAAAGTTATTAACAAAAGAAGGCCAAGACTTACTTTTAAAAGTTTAATTTTTTATGAAACTCCATTATAAAAATCTCAACTGCATTAACTTAATTTAGTTCTTATATGAGAATGCTTTTTTTGTTTTGTTTTGTTTTTAATATGGTTGATAATGGGCTGGACTTTCAAAAGAAAAAAAAACACAGTAATTTGAGGGAATGTGTGTTTGCTTTCATTTCTGCCTAATATTTTCACCTTTTTAATTATGATGACCTGCAAAGCAAGAATGGAGGCTATAAGAGGCTCTTCTGAACAGAAAAAGCAGTAAAAAACAATATATCCCTTTAAATTGATTTCAGATCAATTAGCACCTGAACTGTCTCAATCACCTAAAGCCAAATTTATGACCTTTGGGAAAGAAAAGTTTGGATAAGATGGATAATTCTGTAAAACAAATACATGGAGATATAAAACAAATCTCTGGAGAAATAAAATTTCAGTTAGTTTCAAACCACAAGATGAATAGCATATAAATTTGAGAAATAATAAATCAAGTTAGTGACATAAGGGAAATTTTAGAGAATAAATTAGAAGTTAGGGACATAGGATTCGAAAGGAGTTACCTGATACGCTCCTTCTCGTTGGGTTGATAGAGAATCCAGGAATGGGACATACCAAAGCTAGATGTTTTTACAGGTGGGCTCTGGACTGGTCCTGAGACTCCTGTGTGGAATGCACCATCTGTAAGACCCTTCTGCTGAAGGCTGCCTCAGCCGAGGCATAAATGTCCAATTTATAATGTCTTACAAAGGGTGAAGGAGAGGACCATGTTGTCACGTGACAAACCTCCTCAATAGAGGCCTGCATAGCCCACTGCCATTGTGGCCACACTCCTAGTTGAGTGAGCAGTCAGTGACCTAGGTGCTGAATGACCTTCTAACTGGTATACTTTGGCAATGCAAGACTGTAGCCATCTGGCTACTGTCAAAGGAGAAACTTCAGTACCTAAAGTTGCTGACTGGAACGACTCAAAGAGTGCCTCTGTTTTCCAGAAGGATGAAGTCCTCTTAATGTAAATATGGAGAGCCCTCCGAACATCCAATGTGTGCCAACATATCTCCAAGGGGTGTACCAGATTAAGACAAAAATCGGGCGAAATAAATCTCTGGTCCCTGTGAAACCAGGAATTGAATTTGGGGAGAAACAAAGGGTATAAACGTAAAATTACCTTATCAGGGTGGAACACACATTAAGTCCTACTGGGTAGAGAGAGCCACTAGTTTGGAGGTCCTCCTAGTTGACATGATCGCCACCAAGAAAACTACCTTTAAGATAAGGCAACATAATAACACCGACCTTAGTGGTTCCTATGGCTCCTTTGCAGCACTTTAGACAGGTCCCAGGTAGGATACCTGTGCACTGTCGGAGGCCTCAAATTAGTTGCTCCTTTTAGAAACCAGCACACAATAGTATGCTGGGAGAGGGACCCTGAAGAACCACATAACAAAACGAATGACAGTGCCGCCACCTGTCTTCACAGTGTATTATGTGATACACTGGTGATCCAACCCTGACTGGAGAAAGTCTAGGACACATGCCACTGGCACCATGGTGGGAGCCATGTATTCCTTGGAACAGCAGGTGCAAAACGCCTTCCAAGTGGCCACATATATCCTATTGGTGGATGCCATTCTGGATGCCTGGATTGTGGTTATGATTCTGAATAAGATATCATCCTTTCTGAGAGCTTTCCCCTCAACCACCATGTGGTTAGCTGCAACCACTGTGGGTCCAGGTGATGTAATACCCCTGTGTTAAAGATATCCTGGTCTGGGGAAGTCACCATGGCCGAGCCAATAGGTTGATGAGGCAAACCAGGGTCTTTTCGGCCAATGTGGGGCTAGTAATAGAACCTCTGCCTATTCTTCTATGGTCTTTCTTACTACCCACGGAATGAGGGGAAGTGGAGGAAAGACACAGAGTAGCCCTTGAGCCACTGACATCTCAATGCATTCACCCCTTCTGCTCCCTGCCAGAAACCTGGCAAAAAACCAGGGCAGGTGGGTGTTGGCAGGTGTAACACATAGGTCTACCACTGGAAGACCATACCTCTTTGCCAGCTGTCAGAACAGTTCAGATCCAGCTTCCACTCCGTATGGTCCACAATGACCCTGCTGAACCACTCTACTTTCATGCTGGTTGCATCTGAAATGTGCTCTGCCCAGAGTGAGAGCAGGTGACATTCTGCCCAAAGACTCAGTAACCAAGCCTCTTGCATGAGGGCCGCTGACCTGGTTGATGTGAGCTTTGGCTGCCATATTGTCCATCAAGATGAGGACATGTTGCCTGGACACCATGTTTTGAAATTCCTGCAGGGCTAGGTGTGCTGCTTGGAGCTCGAACCAATTGATGTTGTGAGAGAGCTCCTCCTGTGATCACCTGCCTTGTGGCATCTGGTGCTACATGTGGGCTTCCCAGCCAAGCAGACTGGCATTTATTGTGATGGTCACACGGCATGGTTCCTTGAGCAGGCAACCCTTGTTGAGTGCCAGAGATCTCCATCAACGAAAAGATCCCAGGACGGTTGGTGTCAATTGGACCTTGATCTGCAAGTGGCTCCTTTCTGTTCATTGATAGGGAAGAAGAAACCACTGCAGGGGTCTGGCATGTAGTCTTGCCCATGGCACTATATTGATGCAGGACACCATTTTTCAAAGAAGCTGGAGAATAAGGCCAAGGATACCCTCCTTTCTGTTCAAATGTAACCTGCCAGAACCTGCAGGCTCACCCACCTGTCCTGCGAGAGGTAAACCACACACACTTGGGTGTCTATAAGTGCCCCCAGATATAGTAGGCAGTTGGTTGATATCATGTGACTCTTTGTGGCATTGATGGAGAAACTGTGGTTTTGCAGTACCTGGATCACTGTCCTCAGGTCTGCCTGAGCTGTGTGTACGGAGTCCAACTGGATTAAAATATTGTCCAAATAGCACTGGACTCAGATCGGTATGGTCCGCAGAAAGGCTGTCAGACCCACCATTAGTTTTGTGAATACTCTGGGCACTGATGCCAGGCCAAATGGTAGGGACTGGTACTGATAATGGTGCCCCCTGTAGCAAAATCATACGAACTTTTGATGCGATGGTTGTATGGGGACATGGAGTTATGCCTCTGTGAGATTGATAGATGTGAGAAAGTCCCCTTGCCTGACAGATTCCAAGATATTTCAAAGTGACTGAATCTTGAAGCGGTGATACACAAGATGGGCATTCAGCCGCTTTAGAACCAGTATGGCTCTCCATCCTCCTGAGGCTTTCAGTATGACAAAGAGGATAAAGTAGAAACCCTGCCTTCTTTGGTCCTCTGGTACCTGTTCTATTGCCCAATTGTCCAACAGGTGCTGTATGGCTGAGTCCATGAAGACCTTTCTTGCATCACTCCTTGCCACGGGGCAATGCAGAAACCTTTGTGGAGATGTAGAAAGGAACTCCAGGGGCAGGCCTGACTGGATGGTGTTTTGAACCCAAGTGTCCAACGTGGTTTCCCCCCATTGGGCAGCGAATGCTAGATGACCACCAATGGGAGGGCTGAATGCACTGTCACTTTGTGTGTCTAAAGGGGTGATTGGGGTCCTCCGAAAGGGCCACTTGGGTTGGTACTGCTTCCTGCTCTTGAAGCCCCTGGCCACTTGTTGCCCCTACCGCTGAGGATAAGCCCGCTGGTATGAAGTGGATGGTGCCTCTGGACCTCAGAAGGAGGGGTATTGGAAGTATACTGGTGGGCATCTGTCCACCCACTGCAATCCTGAGGATAACCTCTTCTTTTTCTCCTTGGTGTCTACCAGCACAGGGTCTAAGGCGTCTCCAAATAACTTATCCCCCTTAAAAGGACCTGCTGCCAATCTTAGCTTGTGTTTAGTGTCCACCTGCCAGTGATGGAGCCATAAGAGCCTGTGGGTGATAACTATTGAGCTGATGGAGCGAGAAGCAAACTTGGCCACATTTAAGGTTGCGTCTGTGAAAATTCTGATGCTGTAATCAATTTGTTGATGTCCTGGTGTGTTTTGAGATCCTCTGGTGGAAGCTGGGCTTGAAGCTGGCAAAGCCATATCAGAGATGCCCTAGTAAAGAAGGAGGCCATTGTCGAGGCCTTGACCACATAAAGATATATCTCTAACATAAAGAGCTTCAACTGTTTAAAAAAAAGATAGTTTGAAGAGGTTTTGTAAAGACAGAGGAGAATGAAGAAGTTCATAAAGAATAAGGATAGTCTTCCTGAATGTGGATGCATTTATTGTGAGGATATAGCAAATGAAACCGATTTAATTTATGGAAAAGGAAATTAATCATTAAATAAATCAACTAAGAAGTCTCATCAAACATCATAACACAGGTGTTCAGGAGAAGAGACTGGATAATAAGGTAGAACATGATGTAAAACTAAGGATTTGCTTTGCAATTCAAGAGTCTCCTCCATGATACTGTGAGTAGGGGAATAAATGATAGCCTAATTTATATACATAGAGGTATAAAAATCTATCCATTTTACAAATCCTCTGGCATGGTATTCTTTAATATTTTGGGGTTTTAGTCTTGTGACCAACTCTGTGAATGCCAATTATCTTTTGAAGATAGAAAACAAAATTTCTAAAGTGCCTAGATACTGTAATAGAATATTAAGAATTTGAGCATGCTATATAAATATCATTGTATTGAAAATTTTACTAAAACTAAGAAGGAATAGATGGTTTATGGCTAGATTTATATGTTACAGTTTGAGCTAGTTCTGTATTAACATTTGTAAGGATACTTTTAGTTTTTACCAATGTCATTTATTCATTATTCTATGTATTTTTTTGCTCATTTTATTATCACTTGTGTTACATATTTTATAATAACATGTCACAAAGAATGCAAGGAAGAATGCAAAGAAATATAAAATGCTGATGCTGATAAAAATGTCTACACTGCACCATGTCTAAGTCAAATGGCTGAAAGCCAAATATAAACCAACAAAAATAATAGCCACCTCATACAAAGAAAAGGGTACTGACCAACCATATTTTCCATGTCTATATTATTCATTGTGTCCTCCAATGCCCCATCATTCAAATATTCACTAAATTAAATTTGTAGAATTTGTGATCCAATTTGAGATCCAATAAATACTATCAGCATTACAACCACAAGTAACACTAAATAACTTACATATATATACTTGCAGTTAAATTGAGAATTTAAGGTTCAGAATACACCTCCAACATTTGGTTTGTTGAATATACATGGTAGGAACTACACACTTATGAGCAGGTGACTTTAAAAGAAGCTGAAAAAAGAACAAATTACACTTTATCACGCAAACAAATGTTATCAGGTAATAGCATAGCATAATACATAATGTGTTGTACCTTTTACCCAAACTGTCTTTTTATACAAATAATTCCATATTAGAAACCACCGTTAAGGTGGAATTATTGGTTCTAAAAGTAACACCTATAAACTTTCCAAATTAAATTCTTTTCTAAAATATCTGAAATTAGATCATCTCATACAAAGCTGCCAAAATCTAGGGTGACCAAGCATCCTCTTTTGCCCGGACATGTCCACTTTTTACGTCCAGTCCGGGGCATCCGGGTGGATTTTATAAATTTATAAAACCCACCTGGACTGGACGTAAAAAGTGGACATGTCCGGGCAAATGGGGAAAAGCGGCTCCGGCAAGATGAGCATGCGCTCCATCGCGCTTAGAAATCCCGCGATGG
>JAEANM010023931.1:0-11261 GCA_017656035.1 Myanophis thanlyinensis
AGAGAGAGTGATCTGATCCAACCTCAGAGAGTTATACCAGGGCTGATGGCAGTGTGCTTTAGTGCCTGGCCAAAGACAGAAAGCAATCTCCTCCACTAGACAAGCCTGATGTGGGTGGGAAACTGAGTGGTGCTGAAAGGAGCTTTCACTCATACACAGAGAGAGAGAGAGAGAGAGAGAGAGAGTTTTGATCAGATCATTCTCTTGCTCTCTCACCCCATGTCATGGCGGTGGCACCAGCCATGTGCTCCACGGCAGCCTGACTGCTTCGTCCTCCAACCCCCCCACTGCCTCACTTCATTTGTCTTCGTTCTTCACCACTTCTCCTTGCTCGCCACCATTACAGAGCAGGATGATGAGTGACGTACCAGTGCTGTGACCACAAAGTGAGACAGTGGAAGGAGACAAAATGAGGCAGTAGGGGGGTGGAAGATGAAGCAAGGTAGAGGCTGAAGAACTACCCCATGCACCAGCTTACCTGAGAGCCTTGCAGCAAGACCATCAACATCCTGACAGTGACAGTTCCAGAAACCCTGTCCAGGACACCGTGTGACCACCAGCCCATTTCTCCTTGTCGCCGCAATGGAGCAAGAGTCAGAGCGGTGCATGTGGGGTCTTGGATGCTGGAGCTGCCGCCACGAGGCCAGACAGTTGTCAGGATGTTGATAGCCTGGCTATGTGGCCCTCAGTTAAGCCAGTGCAGGGGATGGGGTGCAGCTCCACACATCCCGCCTTGCTTCGTCCTCCACCCTCCACTGCCTTGCTTTGTGGCCACCGCACCAATGTGTTTCTCACTCTCCTGCTCCATTATGGTGGCAAGCAAGGAGAAGTGACTAAGAATGAAAAAGAACGAAGCAAGCTGGTGGAGGAGTGAAAGACGAAGCAAGTCAGAGAGTGTGGAGCTGCCAAACCCGCCTGGCTTATCAGACGGCCTTCAGCCAAGTCACCCGTGCCGAACCCTCAACCCCCTTCCCCCCAGCAGCCACATCCCTTCGCTATCCTGCTTTCCAATTCCATTCACTGGCATTGCGTGCAGAGCAACAAAAATAGTCTGTGGGACTACAGTAAAAAAAATAGTTCAGACCTTTCAACTTCTCATGAAAAAAATCAAAAATCTCGCAAAGTTGGAAGGTTAGAACTATTTTTTTTAGCATAGTCCCACAGACTACTTTAGTTGCCCTGCATGTGGCAGCGGCAAACTGAGTCTGTGTATGACTGCCTCCTGTGCGCATTCACACCTGCTGGGATGGTGTAGGCCAGGCCAAAGCAATGCAGGCTGACCACCAGCAGTTTCCAGGACGGCCATGCAGGCCAGATATGACCTCATCACAGGTCGGACCCGGCCCACGGAACTTGAGTATGACACCCCTGTACCCAGTCCAAACCTGGACTACTCATTGCCTCTTTATTCTTTAAGATTTGTACACTTAATATATTTTCTTCTTACAACTATTTCCCCCTAATTAAGAAACAGAAGTTTTATTCATTAAGCATTTTAGTCATAGACACATAATTTTTGAGCAAGATCATACCAGTTTAGAATTAGTTTGGGGTAATTTTTGTTATAGGTGCCATATGTCAGTTTGATTGTCGGATATGATAAAAAAACAGGTTTGCACCTTATGGGTTGCTGATATATTCTCCATAACTATCAGAGTAAACATTTTTATAAAGACACCAGGGGTTGAATTTAATTTTAGAAAATCTATCTTTTAAAGCATTATTTAATTAATTAATCTGTAGTTTCCCATGTTTGGAACGTAATTATGAGTGGCAGCACCTGCCTTCTAAATATCTAAGACATTATTATTCAACTATTTTTATACTTAAATAACATTTCCAGTAACTGGAACATCTATCCTTTATTTTCTTTACAATTTTGTTTGCTACCTTATACATATTTATATTCATATATACATTATATATATTTAAAAATCCAACAAGAAATGCATTACTTTAAAAACTCCTATGGTGCCGTTCCTGGACCTGAATTCTACAACAGGTTGTCACTGTTTATCAGAGTCAGATAGGGTAAAAAATGTAAAATCATATTTCCCCTTTTTTGTTGAGTCTTAAAGACTCACAGACTCACATTAGCCGTACTGACACAGACTTTGACCTATTTCTTCTCTTTAAAAAATATGTACATTGTTTTTTTATATTGTATTGGACTATCTGGCTCCTTCATACCTTAAGCAGAAATCAATTTCTGACTGTGAAAGAGGTAGAAAAAAAGAAGCCTGTTTCTCATTAAGTTACAAACATCAAGTCTGCGTGAGCCTGGATAAGTACATGCCAATGTAGAGGCTCCGATAACAATGTAATTCTGAAACAGTTTTTTGTAATTATTGAATGTATTTTTATTTTCTTTTAGTGTAAAGAAATGTTTGTTTTACATAAAATAGTGCTATAATCATTATCACATCTCATAAACTGAAACTGCTGGTGAACCATGACAAAAATGTTGTCATTTATTGTTTCTTTGTAATGCAAAAGAAATGTTGTTACTAGAATTTACGTAATAATCTGCCTTCGTTCTGCCTTGTTTCCCAGCAAAGTCAGTTGTACATTTTCATTGCAGTTGCATGCCAGTGGTCACGCAAACATATTGTAAACAAGCTTGTTCAAAAATTTCCCTAGAATATTAACAGTTGTTTACTTCCCTTTTCAGATTGTCCTGATCCACCTTATGATTTGGAATTAACAGATCATTTAGAAAGAAGTGCACAACTCACTTGGATACCGGGCAATGAAAATAATAGCCCCATTATAAGTATGATTGTTCTGTTTATTTGGAATGTCATTTAGCATTTTATTTAACAATAAACATCATTTGTTTGATTGTCTTCATTTAAATGACTGTTAAAAAAGGCTTCTGTAAAGTGCCTTTGCATAAGCACTGAACTGCAGTGCAAAATAGCAATGTAAATGACCTATTTATTTATTACTTACTAATATAAACTACCTATTTAGTAGCAGCGTCCTCTATTTTTCTGTATCAAAATACATGAGATGTTATTTCTTTGATTCAGTTTTCCACTTAATGTTGTTCAGAAATATTGTGCCTGCTTTTATTATAATCCATGCCAAGGTCCAATCCTGCAAAGTCTGATTGCATTCAAGTAAAATTTGACCTTCAAAATCTTCAATTTTCAAGCATTTACAACATTCTTGGTATAATAACACACTCTTCTCAAAAAATATGTATTTGGTTAGTCATATGAGAAGAAAAAAAAACTTTATAAAGCAAAATGTATTTTAACTTTATTTACAGGGTTTATTATTGAATATGAAGATGCTTTGCGTGAACCAGGAATATGGAATTACCAAATGGAAGTCCCTAGTGTGTTTACAACTGCAAAGTTAAATTTATCACCATATGTGAATTATTCCTTTCGTGTAATAGCTCTCAATGAAATTGGAAGGAGCCAACCAAGTAAAGCTTCTGAAAAATACTTTACAAAACCTGCAAGTAAATAAACACATCTGTCTGCTTAGTATATAAATAGCATTCAATTATTGTGATCTAAATTTTACTTAAATATAAAAATTTAAATTTTTAGAGCCAGATGACAATCCTATTAACGTTCAAGGAATTGGAACAGAACCTAATAATTTGGTGATCACTTGGAAGGTAAGTGATGTTTCTGTTTTGAATAAACATAAAATGCTGAAGGCAATATGACTAGTATTCACTTTTCCCAAATGTATGGCAAAAAAATCAGAAAAACAGCAAAATATTTTTAAAGATTGACTTGCTGTTGTATAAAAACCCATTGAAATGCCATTAATATCATTCAACCTGTGCTACTTGAATTATCTGATGATATTACTGTATAATTTGCTATATAGCAAATTAGTGTACATTTAGGACTAAATATGGGACTAGAAATTAGTGTGGTTCCAATACTAAGTTCTAGTGATAATGCTAAAGCAAAGGACCAATTTGATTGTTTGTACCCATGAGTAAGTTACAATTTATATGATGTGTTTAAACAATATATGCAGTCCATAGCTCTTAAATTTGTGATTCCTTGTCATTCTGCAATGCAACTATATAAGAAATAGATGGTTTGGTTAGGGTACTTTTATTTTCATTATGCTACCCATGAAGTACAAGATTATAGAAGGAAGTGATTTTGATTCAATTTGTCATGTCCCCTCTCCTCTTTTTTAGTCCTTTCCAGTTCCATTTCTTTTAATAGCATGTTTTTTTAGACTGGATGACAGAAGGCATTTTGCCTACTGTTGCCCCCTGTGAGCACCACTTGAGATTTTATTTTAGAACAAGGTAAAGGATCATTAAATTAGTAAGATTCCTTAAGCTGTATGCCACACATGAATATGAAAAAAATTCTGGTTAATCACCACTTTCTAGTAATCGTTAGAACAAAACTATTAACTTTATGATATCTTCATCCTCTTTTATGGCTAATTAAAAATCATACCTTTGTTATTTTTCATTTTAGCCTTTAACAAATTTTCAGTCCAATGGTCCAGGTCTTCAGTACAAAGTCAGTTGGCAGCAGAATGATGGTGAAGATGAATGGACATCTGTTACAGTTGCAAATGTATCTAAATATATTGTAGCTGATACACCAACGTTTGTTCCATATGAGATAAAAGTACAAGCATTAAATGACTTAGGACCTGCACCTGATCCTTTAATAATAATTGGATATTCTGGAGAAGACTGTAAGTTTCTTACTTTAACTCAGTTTTTATTATAATTTTTGCTTTAGCTGACTTTTCTTTTTTTTAAAATATATTTTTTAATTTTTTTCATACATATATCATTTACATTTTCCATCATTCTATGCACTGTTTGAATGAGCATATTTATTATCATCAACATCTGCTTTCTATCTTTATATAATATAACATAACATTAAAATTATACCCTAATTTGTCATAATATACATGTCATAAAATACCTCTTCCACATCTTGTATTATTCATTCCTTCATGACAGCTTATTATATTTCTATTATGCTTTCTATTCATAATTATTTCTTATTTTTCTTGTCTAACCATTGGTAAAAATCTCCCCATCTCTTATAAAATTGACTTATTTCTTTTTCTCTAATTTCCATTGTCAATCTGTCCATTTCTGCACATTGTAGTATTTTTTAAATCACTTTTCCTTCTGTTGGTACTTCCCCCAATTTCCAATTTTGTGCAAATACTATTCTTGCTGCTGTCAATACATGTAAAATCAAGTATACTGTTTCTTTGCTATAACCTTCTGATATTATTCCCAGTAAAAAAATTTCTGATTTTAAGTCTACTTGTTTAGTCATTTTTTCTAACCATACTTGTATCTTTATCCAAAATTTCCTTGCCATGGGACAGGTCCACCACATATGATAATATGACCCGGGAGCTTGATGACATTTCCAACATTTAGTTGATTTATCTTTAAACATCTTTGCCAGCCTCGTCGGTTCCAGATGCCGTCTATAAAACATTTTATATAAATTCTCTTATATAAAACATTTTATATAAATTCTCTTTGTAGGCTGTTGACATAGTTACTTTGTAACTTTGTGTCCCATAGTTTTTGCCATAAATCTAATTTGATTGTGTAACCAAATTCCTAGCCCAGGCAACCATTGTTTCTTTTACCTGTTCATCTTCCAATTTCCTAGTAAGTAAATAGTTATAAATCCATATAATAGTAATTATATGCTATTACTGTCTATGAAAATTTTACACATTCATTCCAAAGTATCAGCTTTTGAGGATCAAAAATATACCAGTTCTATATTTAGGCAATGCAGCCTGATGGTTATTTAAAGAGTGACTGTAAACAAACTGCTACAACCAAAGAAATGTATTCTTTCCCCTTGTTGCTAGGACTGCAACTATTTTAATAATATGGAAGTTTGAATATTCTCTTATTATTGTAAACTGTGACAATAATATGTGACAATAATTCTCATCTGTCCCTCTCATAATTTGATTTAGTTCTGTTGGATCTTTGTAAAAACCATATGATTTCACATCTTTTTCATAACTCGATTGTATCTGCATCTGAGTGTACCAAGTCATATTTAATCGGCCACTGTTTAATTATTTTAATTGCTTTTAATTGTATTGTTGTATTGATATTTTGTTTTTATTGGCTGTAAACCGCTCCGAGTCCTGCAGGAGAGGGGGCAGTATATAAGTTAAATTAATAAATAATAATAAAATAAATAAATAAATAAGTTTTGAAGCAAGGAGAGGCAACTATAGTAGATGCAACAGAACATTTGTTGTTTACTACTTTATTCCTGTCATCCTGTCATCCCTCTCTGTTTATCCTGCTGCTCATTTATTCATTCCCACCAGGTTTTTGCTAGCACAGAACAAATTTATAATATGAAATTTGCATTGCTTTCTATTTGGGCTCTTTTAATGCCTGTGATATGTATCGGTTTTTATATTCGACAGCAATTAGACTGACCTAAGCACTGCTATAGCTATTTCATGAAAAATTCATGAGGCTTTATTGACAAACATGAATTTGACCTGAGCTTTCAGAATTCTCAAAGGTTGGAAGCAGAATTCCAAATGAACCAGATGATTTGTATTAAATATCTAATACTTGTAAATATTAAATGATAAATACACTTTTAAAAATCCCAAATAAATTTTAAATACTTAGATAAAAAAACTTAATAGTGCATCACACAATAAAATACCACACACAAAGTGGGACCAGTGAAAAACAGCGTGTTAGGGCATCCATTCAAGATACCAAATGGAAACCATTAATTTAATCAAATTTTCTACATCTAAGCACTGAGATTCTTTTGGGGAGGGCTCTTTCTCCTCTTTGGCTTGCCTACAGATATGAGATCATTCTATTGGGACTGCACTTTTAAACAAAACTATTGTCTTGAAAAACTCAAAGTACAAACTTCCAGGGAAGATACAGTGATCTGAAAATGGCGGCAAAGATCAAGTAACTTGTGAGTAGATAAGGAAAGAATGGGAGATCACCCATTTGTGTTCTAGGCAATTGTTCTTCACAAGAAAACAGCAGTACAGTGGTTTTCTGCAGGTTTGAGTGTTGGGGAATGGAATCAGCCATTTTGCCTGCAACCATGGTGGAGCTTTTTAAAGGGCAATAAATTTGCAAAGGTTTTTTATCATCTTCAGAGTTGTCTATTAATTAAATCAATGTAATTCAAGACCTTCGGAATGTCAAGTTTGAAAAAGTCTTCATTAGGTAAGTTTATCTTTAACTTCAACAAAAGAAAAATTAATTATAAGCATAAAAATTAAATAATTTAAAATATACTGCAAAAATCTCAGTAATATTTTGAATTAAGAAATGGATAAATGGATAAATTTTAAACATTAACTTTTACTGTTAGCTTTTCAAATCAATTATAAAAAAATAAACAGCTATTAATGGGAAACATTTATTTTTGTTATTCTGGTTTTTGCCAATCACAACAAAAGATAAGTTATTACTTTAGAAATTAGATAATAGGGGCTAAAGATTTCAAGTCAAATATACTGTATATATTACATTACATCAAATTACACTCTATAATATTATTAGTATTAAAGGAACTCTTTGAAGAATGCAGCCTGGAATTAGTAATCGAAATATCACAGGACAATTCAAGAGCAAATTCAAGAAAATAAATGAGTAAATTTAAATAAATCCGTAGAACAGTTTTCTGAAATTAAGGAGTTATAGTTACTGTATGCGTGACCCAAAACTATTATTGCTCAGCAATGTAATCTTTCCTCTGAAGAGAAGTTGGATACCTCTTGGATTCACAGAAAGTGTTCTGGAGTAATGTTTGTTCAGATATTTGTTGATATGAAGCACCATTGGAATATTTTCACAGTTCTACTACTCTTTTATATCTGGGTAATAGAGTTCAAGCTAATCCCTCTTTGATATTGCTCTTGTGACATCTGCAGAAGGAAAGCTTATGCAATTGCACTTAGGTCTATTCCCTGCAGAATCATTCCCAAGTAAGTGGCCTTAAACATCAATTAATAGATGCATAAATAAATATGCTGAATGTACAAGAGCCTCCAAATGTCATTTGAATGACATTGGTAGGGAATGGATATTCCTCGGTTTGAACACCTGGTTTTTAAATGCCCAAATGAGGCTATAAATCAGTTTGAACCTGGTAGTTTATACCCAAGAGAATAGTGTACTGGAAAAATATGGAAAATATACCCCCAAATAGTTCAACATGCCTCCTACAAAGAGTTGAATTCCTTTGGATATATACCATATTTCCCTTTTAAAATATGAAGTGATTCACTCCTTCCCATTAAAATTGCATAATTTAATTTTGAGTCATTTCCTATCCAAACACTTACTTAAAGTAGACTTTTCATGTAAAATTTACATTTCTGGAAGATGTCCATCATATCAAATAGGAGGAAGATGAGAAGTTGAATGTTAGGAATCACTAAAGATCAATACTTATACAGAGTGGGCAGGTCATATTCATTTAAAACATGGGTGCCATCTTATCAGAAGACTGCCTACCACATTGTCACTCCCCCATCTCCATCATGCAGATTGTCCCTTCCAGCTCTATTCTATTCTAAGAAAGACCACTTGGATCAGGAAGAAGCAAGCAGGATATTTCCTGGTGAGCATTTTATCCTGCTTACCTTTAAAGTGCTCCATGGCTTGGGACCCGGGTACTTATGGGACTGACTGTTGCCACCATCAGCCTCCAACACAGAGCAGGCCTCCTCGGGGTGCCACCGTCGGGCCGATGTCGCCTGACAGCCCCAAGGGTTCGAGCCTTCTCTGTGGCTGCGCCCTCCTTATGGAACGAACTCCCCCCTGAGATTTGAACCATTACTGACCTCCGAGCTTTCCTATGTGCATTGAAAACCCATCTCTTCCAGCTAGCCGGCCTGGCCTGACACCTCAGGGCTATTTTAATATGTTAATCTAATTTTAAAATTTCATAATTTAACTTAATTTTTTTAACTTTTAACTGTAATTTTTAAATTATCAGCTCATTTAATTATTTTAACTGGTTTTTTTAGATTTTGTTTATGCGTCTTTTACTTGCTGTACACCACCCCGAGTCCCTAGGGAGAGGGGGTGGTATAGAAATTTAATAAATAAAAATAATAATAAAAAATGTGAGATGGACCCCTCTATAGATTAAATAAATAAATAATCCAAATCAATGCATATAAAAAAGTGAGGCTTGCATTGCACTGTTCTGTCCACTGCCTTGCCAGTTAGACATGCACGCATACATGGACACCACAGAGAAAGAGAAACAATCAAGAATTTCAGAGATTAAGAAGGTAGAAGTTTAAGATAATTAAATTAGACTAACATCTCAAATCTTTGGCTATAGCCACTCAATGCCCCAAGTCCTTGGTTATAGGTGTCAGCATATGTGAATGCAACTATACGTAGAGAAATAAGGAAATATTACTATAGGTCTCTTCTCTCCTTTCATAAATATATTATAAATATTTCAGCAATTCTCGCAATAGGCATGATGCTACAATCTTCAGCCCTACAGCTGAACAAAAGGAAACACATTTTTTCATTCATTTTGTACAATGAAAAAAAAAACTGTTTCAGGTCACCAACAAATAAATATTTGAAGTACATTTGCAATAAAAAAGAGAACTGAAGTTGAATTCTTGCCAGAGTAATACTGACATTCCTAGAGCATCTAATAGTTCATCTAATTATTAATCAAACTTATTTTACATAGAAATTACCCTACAGAACAATAAGGTATAAGCTTGATACCATTTTGATGGGGACAGGCAACCCCAGATCCCTCTGAAATCTGGAACAGCCCCCCCCTTCCTTGACTCAAACCCCTCACCTCTCGACCCTCTCCGACATGCCCAGCCTTCGGTCTGACCTTATCCTCCAAAGAAAGACCCCCCCACCCTCCAACACGATAACTCCCTCCCTAACCCCGGAATAAAAAAAACAGAATTAAAAGCCCATGGGGGGGTTAAATTTGATGGGGGCCCAATCCTTAATGTCTCTGCACCAATGCAATTGTCCATGATAGTGGCCAACCATGTCCTGCGAAGAAGCAATATCAGAGCAAATGATGTTAATTGCTCTGATTCCCCTAGGACCCTTGGTCACATCAAATATAACAGAATCACCCTCTCTAAGGTTAGGAGGGTGAATACTGAAGTTGTTCCATATGATGGCAGTCTGATGGAAAAAGATATCTTCTTGGGTGTTCGTTCTAGTGATGAAATCATAGCCAGTCCATATGCTAAACCTCTTAATTGTCCCCAAGACCTTCGATGTGTTGATCTTCCCATTTTTCCAGCACCATCATCGTGGGTCATGGGGTCTAGTCTGGCCTGCACCTACCCAAGGGAAATTAGGCCAGGTCTGATTAACAATGGCCAGCTGAGGGGACCAGCCAAATGGAACTGTTGGAGCTGTTGGGGACCAGTCAAACGGAACCCGAGGTGCTCCAAGCTGCCTCCAGCCCACTGCTGGCACGAAGGTCATGGAGGCCATTGGGGGGCAGTCAAACGGAGCCCAAAACACTCCAGGTTGCCTCCAGCCAGGCCAGCTAGGCCGCAAATGCGGCTGCCCCCCCAGCTCCTCCAACCCGACGGAGAGGCGAAAGACATCGCCCCCATCACCACCGGAGGGGCAGTAAATGTTGCCACCATCACAGCTGATGAAAACGGAGCCGGAGGGGCCGGAAACGAAACAGAAGAGGCTGGAAACGCCGCCACCATCTCTGAAGCTGCCACCGCCATCACCAAAGATGCCAGAAATGAAGATGAAAAGGCTGGAGAGGCACAAGATGCCGCTGTCACCACCAAAGATGCTGAGGATGCCATCGCTGCCAGCACCGAGGCCCTGGACCCCGCTGGAAGCCAGCCAAGCAGATCCCAGGATGCCCCAGGCTATCCCCCATTGACTGCTCCAAACTGCCTCTGAGCAGTCTGGCTGGGTCACGGCTCCCCCCCAGCTCCTCCCTGAGGCCGATCTCACTGCTGCCGTCACCATCCAGCTCACTGTCTCACTGGCCGGGGACCAGGCTGGGAACGGAATCGCCGAGGGCCATGTGTTGCACCAGTACACCAGTGGCATTGACAGAAAGAGCGTCACAGAGGAACAGAGGAGCTGAAGGAGATTTCCCCAGGAAGAAAAACAACTGGCAGCCCAAACAAAAAGCTAACCACATCAGAGTTTGCCTGAACAAAAATAAGGGTGCCCAGAAGATAAAAATAGCAATTAACATTGAAGGCACACTGTGCAAAATGGA
>JAEANM010023932.1:0-11261 GCA_017656035.1 Myanophis thanlyinensis
ACATAAGCATTTCACTGCATGTCATATATGTGTCATGTATGTGACAAATAAAACTTGAACTTGAACTTGAACTTGAAGTGTAGGGACTGCTCATAAAAGTACTTTTTCAGTTGTACTTTCAGACAGTCACTAAACAGGGAAGCCATTAAGTGAGTCCTATATGTAGTAGATATAAACATTAGTGATGACCACATGCTATAAGTAAAATAAAAGAAAAGGGAAGCTGAGAGGCATTGAAATTTATCTATCAGATTCTTTACCTATGGGTATATTTGACATCCTCATTAAAGTCTCTTCGGTGAACTAAATTTTCATGGGATAAGAGGACTTGTCCTTTTATGGACGGCTAACTGCTTAAAAAACAATGCAAAAAGATAAAATAAGTAAGCAAAATCCTCATTGGATAGAAGAAGTAGGGCCCATCTAGGATCTACATTAAGTCAGTTTGCTGTAGCGGTTAAGGTACCAGGCTAGAAATTGGGAGACGGTGAGTTCTAATTTTGCCTTGAGCATGAAGCCAACTAGATGGGCCAGCACTCACTCTCAGACCTAGGAAGGAGGCAACGGCAAACCAATTCTGAAAAACCTTGCCAAGAAAACTGCAAGGACTTGTCCAAGCTGTATCCAATAATATGATACAATTGAACAGAAGTAAAAAAAAGGATTATAGCCATTATTCCACTCATTGATCTGTTCAAACATAATGCTGTACCAAAAAACAAAGTAATGTCATTAAGTTGCTCAACTGTTCTTTTCTTGAGATAGTACTAGTGCTTTTTTTAACTTGTTCATAAGCCATCTTGGCTGAGAGATTAGCTGTACATGTCCCTGTCTGTAGATAATACAGAATTGTTCAGGGTAATAAATCCAAAGTAATGTGAAAAGCTCGAGAAATACCGTTTTTATCTAGACATGTGCAAATTATTTGAACTGAATCTAACAATAGTGTACATTGAGGCAAATCCCCTAACTTCAAATGCACACTGATGGAGACTGATTGGTATATAATTCAGCAAGGAGAAAAACTTGTCATACAAGATAGTGCTATGTGCAGAATTATGCTAAGAATAATTAGGAAACAGATTTAAAGTAAAAATGGTAGCATTGTAATTTATCTATTAGATTTATGTCCCATCTTTAATTCAAGAAGACACATGTGATACTTATTTTTTTCAGAGCACCCTGTAGTTAAGTTGGCTGAGGATGAATTGGGACCTGGGTCTCTTCGCTCCTAGGCTAATAATATATTTTAACAACCACTGGCTGTTGAAAGCAATTCCCTTACCCAAGTCTGTGTTACATCTGCATACGGACAATTGTGTGCAATTTAAGTTGCCATTGTTGGATAAATATACAACAAACAACATTCTGAAGGAAGCACTATCTAATACCAGGCAGGAGTAACTTCTTGAATTCATTACCACAGGATGTGATGATGATTATTGACCTACATGATTTAGTAAAAGGCGAAAGATTTAAACAGGATTAGATTCATTCTTGAGGCAGAGATCTATCAAGGGCTAGTAAACTTTAAGACTCCATGCCCTCTCTAATTTTGGAGATAGTCTGCCTCAAAAGAGTGTTTGATGACTCACCACAGCCGAGTGGATGTGGCTGGGTGGTCACAGCTGGGTTGGTGTGACTAGGTGGGCATGGCTGGGTGGGCATGCTCTGTACAGCGCACCCAGCACAACGTTTACTTGATGCAGCTGACTCAGTATGGCCAGGTGTGAGTTGTTCTATTTCAGCCTCCAAACACCAGTTGCTACAGTATTGCAAAACTGAGGAAGAGAGTTATGTCTTCTTTGCTTATGGTAGTCATGGGCTTTTCTTATGTTTGCATAATATGCTTACAGTGCAAACCACCTGATTCTTCTAGTTCAGAATAAGGCAGTTCTACCCACATCCAACCTAAAATAATAACAAATGTGTCTTCCGAGCAAAATAATCTATATGCATTCAAAATGGTAATGCTGACACAAAAAAGAAAAAAAAAACCATATACTTAGGAGAATTCCCATGGTTTGCAGAATGTTAGGTCATTGTTAGAAACAGTTCCTGACTGATCCTTTCCATCCTTTCCTTTTATATTTGATGCTCCTCCATGTCTAGAATCAGTACTTTGGACTGTATTGCCATATGTTTATTCCTTTTCATTCCTAACCAATATATATGTGCATACATGCAATTTACACGTGAGTGAGGTACAAATCTTCATATAATTTAAAAGTACAATGTTAAACAAAGTTAGGGAACCTCCTGCTGGGACTGAGGCCATCAATAGCAGGAAAATTAATACTAGAACCTTTTTGGCATCCAGCAGCAGTTTGGGGTAAAGGTGATTTAAGTGAAATAAAACACTATTCCGCTGGCTCATTGTTCTTACCCACTGTAATCTCCATAGCTCTTTTTAAACAAAGAATACAAAGGATCCAGATTTGTGATCCCTAAATTTGCCCTGTATTCTTCGATTCCAAAACTAAAATTTGCTTGGTGTATAATGTACTTTATGGAATGCTTTATGAATGTGATATTTAGAGCAGGCCTGTGTTTTGTAAAGCAGCTTGGAAGGAGTATATTTCGTTCAAAGTGTTAATTAAGGGTAATGTTATTTTGAAGCTTTTCTCTAATACAAAGAAGAATAGATGGCTTTGGCGGAGACAGGGCAATCAATCGTACATATATATGTATGTATGTATTTAAAAAAAACCACCTCTAATTATAACTTATAGAAATGGAACAGAAGGATTTCTTGGCTGGGACACCCCCAGTACAGAAAGATCTTTTGCTAAAAAAAATGGTATCCATTTTATATTTATTTCAGGGCCCGTCAGGCACAATAAATCAGGACCACAAGTTTAGTTCCAGTTAACAGTCCATACTAAATTGGTGAATTAGTTAATTAATGAAATTAAAGGGGGCTGGACGTAGATTGTTTGTGGGAACGTAAGGACTCCACTGATTTCTCTCTTGACTCCTTTTCTTCTCCTTCTGTTCCATCTTAACTGTTCATTCAGTGCTGGAGAGTTACTGGCTATGACACATTTTTATGATTTATTATAGTTTTATAGATTTATTTATAATTTGATTTGTTTTATTGACAGTACTTTGTCAAGAAGTCTGTGGCTACACAGTAGGATAGAAATATTTAAATTAATATTTAAATTAATAAATACATACAGTATGTATTTTCTGTTGGTTTAGCTTTATTCTTGAGAAGATGTTAAAGAAATATGTGGACTGTTGGCTGTTGCTTCATATCACGGAATCCTTCATTATAAAATATTAACCTTTGCACGGAAGGGATAACTATATATATATTTAAAATATACTTTAAAGATATAGTTTCATCTCTAACTCAGCTTATAGTTATCTACACAAGTAAATCATTTTCATCTAATTATCCTTTCTTTATTAGATGGAGACTAAGTGTTATGCTTTTATATTTCCTCTTCTCCCTTTTTCTTTCTTGTTAAATTTGAATTTCCTATTAAATCCATACAGAGAAGTGGTGATATAATTTCAAGTTAAAAATCAGAATATAAAACCTGAATCAGATAATCATGATACTTAGGGATTAAAATCATTTCCTAGTTTAGATACAATGAGTAATTTAGTAAATCTCAATGATGTTTCTATTACATCATAAATGCTAATGATATAATGAGTAAATTCTCAAACAAGTTACCTATTCCTGGCCTACCAAAAGAGGAAATACAATAGCAGTCTTCAACTGTCTGAAAGGAAATCACACAGAAGAAAGAGTGGACTTTAATCCACTCGTCATCTTCACAGAAGAAAGAATCTCTAATGCATGTCTATAAATGGGATGGATTCCTGCTAAGTTAGCTTATTTGGGTATCATGCAGTTTTAATAATGAATCGTGTTAAAGAAAACTTAGCTATGCTACCATAAAATACTATATCTGCTGCTAAGGATGCTCAAATTAAATTCAAACATTCATATATTGAATCTTACGTATCTTCTTGTGAATAGTAATTCTGCTAAGAATTCTATGCATATCACTGTTACAATATTTTATGCTTCCAAGACTGTAGCTTAGGGCATTGAGATAGCTATGTCTGAATGCTCTGCCTCCATGTGGTCCCTTGCAGGCCCTTTTTCATGCAAAGAAGTTGGGACTGCCCTTGAGACCAAATAGTCATGGTTTTATCTCATTGAACCTAGAATCCAAAATTTTCATATCTTGTGACAGATACAAATCATACATTACACAAGAGTTCATAGGACAAACTGAAAGAAACTGAGAAAAGAATATTTGGGGATGTATCTCACTTGAGCTACTATTTGGTTTGGTCGTGCCCATAGGGACAAATAACAATGATGAAAAATCAACAAGAGACCTCAGCTTTAGATACTTTAATGTTGGACACAGGTACACAACAGAAATCTTTATTGGCCAAGTGTGATTGGAAACACTAGGATTTTTTCTCCGGTGCATAAGCCCTCAGTCTACATACAAGCAGCAAGTGATAAAAAACTATCATAATCATAATACAATCATCATGAATTATAGCATACAACACTCAATGATAGTCATGCTAAATAAAAACAATCAACATAAATCATATGGTACAAACAACAATAGTCATAAGTTGCTAAAAGAATAGGTAATAGACAGTGGTGGGATTCAAATTATTTAACAACTGGTTCTCTTCCCTAATGACCAGCTGAACCAGCAGTTCTCTGAACTGCTTAGAAAGTTAACAACTGGTTATAGTGAATAGGTGCGAACTGGTTGAATCTCACCTCTGGTAATAGGAAAGATGAGAACAATAATAGTAATACAGTCCTATTACATGGTTTGATATCCTATGGCATAAGACAATGTTGTAGAAATTAGTTATTTAGCAGCATGATGGCATTGGAGGCAAGGGGGCCTGACTTTTGTGTAGTTGTTTGGGTGTGCAATGCCTTATAGCAGGCATGTCAAACTCAGAGTCCCCCGAGAGCCATATTGTCACATTTGAGTTATGATGAGGGCCGCACTTTCTTCAGTTGGGCCGCAGCAGCTGGGCTCGCCCTTAGCAACTCAGAGGGCGGCCTGTCTTGCTCTTGGGATGGCGGGACAAGCAGAAAACACATGCCGCCGGTGGCGGCGCAGGTCGGGTTACGAGCGCTGGCCTCGCCCAACTGGCTCCTCTGGCCAGGCTAAGGAGGAGTTGCTGTCACTCCAGGGGAGAGGCATTTCTCTTGCAACTTGCTCAGGGAGCCTCAGAAGCTTTTTTGCTTATTTGTTACATGTCTAGACTGCCTTTTCAACAGTGAACTCAGGACGGCGTGTAGGATTCTCCATCCTGTTTACTCACTTACTTAATTTTATTTATTGATTTAAAATATTTTACCTTGCCTTTCTGCTCAAAAAGGATCCAAGGTGGCATGTAAAACATCGTCTGTGCGGGCCACAAGTGCACTTGCAATGGGCCGCACGCCACCCCTGGGCCGCATGTTTGACATGCCTGCCCTATAGTGTCTTCTTGAGGAACGAGGTTGAAACAGTTTATGTCCAGGATATGAGGAATCTACATATTTTCTCAGCCCTCTTTCTGACCTATGCATACAAGTCCTCAGTGGAAGGCAGGCTGGTTGTGGTTATTTTTTCTGCAATCCTATCTATCCATTGAAGTCTGTGTCTGTCCTGTTTGGTTGCTGTGCCAAACCAGAATTTATTGAAGTGCAAATGACAGACTCAGTAACTCCTCTGTAGAAATTTATCAGCAGCTCCTTGGGCAGTCTGAGCTTTCTGAGTTGGTGCAGGAAGAACATTCTTTGTTTTGCTTTTTTAATTAGGTTTTTGTTGTTAGGTGTCCATTTCAGGTCCTGGGACATTATAGAAACCAAAAACGTAAAGATCTGTACTGTTGATACTGTGTTGTCTAGTATTGTAAGAGTGTTACAAGTCATAAGTTGGCTTCATTATCTCCCAACACATTTTCTTTCATTTGCCCCTGCCTCCGTGGATACCTATCGGAATTATCCTATACTGTATAGCTTCTCTGTGGGTCTTGTATAGTTCTACATGGTTTGTTAAATCTTAACTTCTTTAAGATTTATTGCATATTACTATCAGTAAAAAGCTATTACAAATACAGGAGTCTGCCCCAGGATGGGAGAGCAATTAACGCAGGGGTGTCAAACTCAAGGCCTGGGGGTCAAATCCGTCCTGCAGGTTGCTAGATCTGGCCCGCAGGACACTCTGGAAACAGTGAAGGAGTGGCCTGCTGTGCCTCTGCCAGAGAAAACAGAGCTCCATTTTCACTGGCAAAAGGTTGCAGAAGGCCGTCGCAGCTGAAAAAGGGGCTTGTGAGGGCCACATGTGGCTCTCCCAAGCTCCATTTTCACTGGCAGAGGGTTGCAGGAGGCCATCGCAGCTGAAAACAGAGTTTGGAAGCCCGTTTTTGCTGGAAGAGTGCTCGGGCCACCACAAACACGAATGACGTCGAACTGGCCACACCCACCATGGCCATGCCCACCCCAGCCCAAAGAAGTAAAACACAACCCTGATGTGGCCCTCAATGAAATCAAGTTTGACACCCCTAAGTTAAAGTAATTGATTTTGCCTTTTATCTTATCTAGAATCCAAGAAGATGGAGTAGAATACAATAGAAGAAGTTTTGTATTCTACTCCATCTTCTTGGACTCTAGATTTTTACTGGATTTCAACTGTTTCATTTTGCTATCAGCTGAATTAAAGCACTTTCACATGTCAGACAACGAAGGAAGAAATGGATCTGCCAGATGAAAAGGCTACTGAAACTATGAATACGTACCCACAACTCTATTTTCCACAGTTTGGTATTTGTCAGCAGAAGTATGCATATGTAGCAAGTGCTACATTTTTTTCCAAACAGTCTATAAATGGATTCTTGAAAAACCAACAACTAGCTTAGAAAACATTAAGCCTGCTTATTAGCCACAGAAGTAAACCACTTGCAAATAAATATGGCATCCAGAGTAGTAGTGGAGTGGTCCATAATAGCTAGCGAATGTGGTTGATTGAACTTTGAACAAGAGCACCCTTTTAAAGTAAAACAACAACAATCCTTTGTTAACAGTGAAGTTTCACAAAAAAATGTTTTCATGAAAATGCTAAAATTAATTAGAAGCTTGAGGTGTGCAGTTGCATTCTTATTTTATTTTTTTTAAAGCAGTGTCAATTCTGCCTTGTATTGCAGTATTGCAAATTAAATAGTAACTTGTATTATTTCTCTAAAATGTATCTTCCCCAAAGTTTAAGTAACTTAAACTTACTTTAAATAACATGAAGTATGCATGTATTTCTTAGATTACAATTTCTTCTGCATTTACATGAGCGTAAGCCCCATTGATCTCAGTAGAACTGATTTCTGCGTAGATATAGATCGGATTATATGCATAGCCACTTTTTAAAAAAATAGTAACTATTCATTTCATTGGCATATCAAAGTGCCTAGTATTTTACAGATTAATAGAAAAGGGTAGTTTCTTGACACAAGAAGCCTATAATGTATATATTTTGGCAGTGGAAGAGACAGAAGAGAGGAGTAGAAAATAATGGGTATAATTACATGCTTTGGCTCAGAATAGTGCTTTCATATATCAATAGTTACTTCTTTTTACAGCATGAAATGATTATTGGTCCACATGTGACAAACATATTCAATAAAGTCATTTCAGCAAGTTTTCTTTGAAGATTTAATTTCAGGTTGGTGCTCCTGTTATCTCTCGTTATGTCTGCTTGGAATTTTACATGGGTGTAAAACTGAATTGAATATAAACAAATGTGTCCAAATGCTGGAAAAGTGAAGAAGTTAATTTGAAGAATAAGGAAGAAGTAAAATAAATCCAAATCTGATTCATTTTCTTTTTCAAAACAACTTGTTTACTGTATGTATATAAACTTTTCCTCACTTTATTTAAAGGATAAAACAATTTCCATTTCCCTAGCTCAAGAATTTTGGAGAAATATGTGATAAAAAGTAATTCTGTTTAAATAAAGGTAGTCCTAGATTTACAACCACGATTGAGCCCCAAATTTCTGGGTGAGAGAGTTGTTAAGTGAATTTTACCCCATTTTACAACTTCTCTTGCCACATTTGTTAAATAAATCACTGCAGTTGTTAGGTTAGTAACATGGTTGTAAAGTGAATCTGGTTTCCCCATTGGCTGCTTGTCAGAAGTCACAAAAGATGATCACATGACCCTGGGGCACTGTAATTGTCATAAATGTGAATCAGTTGCCAGGCATCTGAATTTTGATCATTTAACTGTGGAGATGCTGCAATGGTTGCAAGTGTGAAAAACAGTCATAAGTCCCTTTTTTTAGTACCACTGTAACTTTGAAAGGTCGCTAAATGAATTTATAAGCCGAGGACTTATATTAATAGTTTAAGTCTTGCTATAGTTAGTGGGTCAGTGAAAATAAATATGAAGGAGGAACAGTTTTCAATAAGATGTTCAATATTGTAACTCACAGCTCCCATCACAAGATCCAGTTTGTTTCTTTAATTTGCTATTGTGGCTTTTGAGCAAGATAAATCATCTCATCTTCAACCCATGGTGTGAGGGTGTGAAGTAGAGGCAGTCAACAAGTCAAGGAAATCTACTCCATAGAAAGGCTAAAACTGTTTTTATTGAGATTGGTTGTAGTAGCAGATTCTTAACAATCCCATCGTGTTATATCTCTTCCTCCTCCTGAATTAGGGATGCATTTCTCTGAGACACTTCTCTTATTTTAGACTTGAAAAAAAATGCTTCATTCCCTTTTCTCTAGGCCATGTATCTCACAGAACTCCATCAAGGTCCATACTCCAAAGCTATTTTTAATGTGGCTCCAGTCGGTATTTCCTAAAGAATAGCTTTGTTTATGCATTGAGGAAAAACAGTATAGTCATTCAATTTTACTGGGATTTTTTTTTCTTTTCTTTTTGTTATACATTGATTTTTATAGCAAAAATGGATGCAGATCGATTGATCCCACATGGCTGCAAACCTAAATAACACTCTTCAACTTGTGTGGTTTTTGTAATACCTTATTTTGTGAGTGGGTTGCAGTGTTTTGTTTCACTGTTTCCTTAACAAGTGTTAACTGCTTGTTTTATTTTTGTTATCATTCAAAGATACGAAAAGGAGTACACCTTTAAAGTACAAATGCAGTTCACTAATTTATAAATTATATTTTTTCTCATTTGTAATTATAAATTACATATATAATTTATAAAATTATAATTTTTTTAAAATTATATTTATAAATGTAGTTCACTATGTTTTGACTAGTTGAAAGCTCAGCCAATTGGAATCAAATCTTTCTTTTAAAGGGTCCCTTGTTAAGTGTAATGTTTGTCTACTATTACATTATTCTGATTTTGTTATTGCATGTTTACCTGTTCTCAAGAAGTCTTACAAGGATCTCACTTAAATTTATCTTGCAGCAACCCAGTAAGTTATATAGGGCTGAAAGACAGTGACTAGCCAAAAATCTCATCATTACACTATAATACTATTGACACAAATAACTCATGCTATATTAGGGTGTTGTATATGTTAACTTAGAGCAGGGGTGTCAAACTCTCGCTGTCACGGCGGCATGTGATGTATTGGGACTTTTTTCCCCTTCACTAAACTGGACAGGGGCGGGGCCGGCCCTGAGTTTGACAGCCATGACTTATTACATCCATCATCCTGATCAGCTTAATACATTTTCAGCTGTGGCTGCTGGGAATTCTTGGCACTGTGATAGAAACCTATATTATATATTGGCTAGACAGTGCTTATTTCTAGTACCTTGGGCAGTAGGTATAACACAACTACATTTAAAAAAAAAACTATAAAATGAATAATGAAGGACCCAAACATATACAAATTAGTATACAAGCCTTATAACTGCTTATAACAAATTTCCTAACTTTCAAATTTCTGTGCATTGTTACTTATACTAGTTCTATAACATCTGGAAGTTCAGATTTCTCTACCATAGTGATATTTTTAATGTTTAAAAGGTTTCAGGGAGTCAATTCAATTGCAGTTTCTCAGCTGATTGGTTAAAGAAATAGAACTGGGTAAGAGCTTTAAAAATAGTTCTGAGGAAGGCTTGTTTTTAAAACTATGAATTTGGGTCTATATCAGGTCTTGCTGATGTGTGTTTATGTGTATTGCTTTTTGAGGTTATATATTTACATCTTGAGATGCTTGTGTTTTTTATGTATAAAAAGTGGAACCTCTGCATTATATGAATATGCCAGTGAAACTTGTCCACTTTATAATGTTCCTTGATTTATATGAAATTATTTCACATTTTGCAGAACAACTGCATATTAAGACCATTTCCATCATTTGGTAGAATGATCGTTCAGATTTCCAACCTAGAAGACAAAGCAGAAGACTTGCTTATCTTCCATCTTCAATAGCCAGATTTTCCATTTAAAGGTGGATGTAATAGCAACAATACATGCCATCCTATGGAATTTTGAAATATGTCTGGAAAGGATCAGCCGCATCAAAATATAAATAGCTTTCCCTTTTCATCGTCAATTGCCATGGTATTTCCTTTGCCTGGTGTGAAATAAACACATACCACTCCATTCTTTCATCTTTGGCTGCTTTCATCAAAGAACCTAGAATATAGATGTGTGCAAGAAGAGATGGGCAATTGATAAAAAGCCACTGAGCTTCAAGAAAGCAGCAATATCACTAGATTATCTTTAAATTTCAAGAAAAATTTAATTTACCTTGACGAGCCATTTGAACTTCAAACAAAAATATCAGTCTTGAATTCGCATTTATTCACATAGTAACTTCCAAACTTTTATTTGCAAATGCCCCTCAATGTAATGTTTTCCAAAATCTCTTGACATTTTCAAAAGTTAGCCTCTTAAAAGCAAATGCCTGGAACAAGTGTGAATATTCTGTTCTGTCACAATTCTATTTGTTAAGCATTTTATTTCATTTGTGGATAGAAAATAAACATCTTGTCCTTGTTTGAAACCCTCAAAGAAGGGGTATCAACCAGAGTTTTAAACAGATTCTTCTACATCATACCAACTTTTATTCTCAGGAAATCCTTGTTAATATTTAGCCTGACTCTCCCATGATATAATTTGGCTCTGTTTCATCAGAGAATAGATCTGCCTTATTCTTGTGTCTGAAATCTTTTACAGTAGATATTTGGAAGCCACTGCCATATATCCTTTGGACTTTTTTTTTTTTTTTGTAAAAATTTTATTAAGTTTTCAACAACAAACAAACAACTACACAAACAAAC
>JAEANM010023933.1:0-11261 GCA_017656035.1 Myanophis thanlyinensis
AGATTATAAAAGGATGGCACAAAAAATTTTTGGGTAACCAACTGATACACTGTAACCATTGAATTGGATGATATACACATTTTAGATGTATGTTTTATTTTGTTTTTTATGTTATGTAGGTTTCTTTTTTGTTTTTTCTTTAATGTTATGTGTTTTTTTTGTGTGTGTATATGTCTTAAAATAAAAAATTCTTTAAAAAAAAAGAGTGGTAAAGAATAAGAGTTCCATAGTTAATTTTTTTTTTAAATCTACAAAAACATATAAAAACTATGCCACACTGATTATTATTCCGGGGAGAGGGGTGGAAGTTTTCATTTTCATGAACTTGGATAGAGTGAAAGATAACACAGAAAATTACATGAAAATATTTAACACTAATACTGAAGAGCAATGCAGGTAGCCTGTGTACCTGTACATTCTTGCATTCAAAATTACAATGGTGCTAAACAAAGAGAATTACAACCTGTGCTGAAGTAACAGCTGCTAGAGCCCCACAGTCACATGATGAAAGTGCACATGCTTGGCAGCCAATTCCTTCCACCTGTCTATATCCACCCATCTATATCCTTAAATCAGGGAAGTTCCAACAGTGCAACACAAACCACACACAGCTCCATCCTATGAAGGGCTGATCACCTAGAAGTCTCCACAGTGGAATCCAAAGTAGCTGCCCAATGGGAAGTTCTAAATGCCTGGGAGACTCCAAGACTGTGCAGTGGTATGAGCCAGACACCCTCCCCATGAAGCGCCAAAATTTTGGAAAGCTCTAGGCCAGTCACCCTCACTGCCTGAAATCTACCATGCCTGCTGACTGTTTTCTTCCTCCCATGAGGTCACTAGCCATGAAGAAGAAAAATGCTAAAGGCAGTTGCTCTGATGTAGTATCTTAAAATGCCTTTTCCCATGCTCCTGGACCGGACTGGAGCGCTGTCGGTGGCTTCATAGAAAAAAAGGAAAAAAAGGAGCTGTCCTCATTTTCCCAAGAATGTGCAAGAAGACCCTCAATTCCAAAATGAAGTATTCATCTGCCTTTAGCATTTCTTCTTCTTTGCAAAGGACTGATCTGGTTGTGTCTCATAAGTTTAATGATTTTCAGAAATGCCCCACTATGAAGACCTCCTGAACATTTTACACTTCCTGGGCATGGTGCCTTTTTGCTGTGCTGCTGGGCTGGAGCAGCTACAGCTTCTTTCCATGGCATCCCTGTGTTTGTGCAGTACTGCAGCAACCCCCTAACGTGTGTGTAGCCTACATCTGGCTCCCAGGGACTACTCTAACCTGAGGCATCCCTCACTTAATGACTCTGCTTAATGACCATGCTTGAGTACCAGGATGCAGTCATAAAGCATGTGGTGACCTGCTCAATGGCTGCATCTATTTATGACCAAAATTCCAGGCCCAATTGTTGTCATATCTGACACAAAAATATCTGTATTTTTCTTTTTTATAAAAAAATTAAAACAGAAACTCATTTAGTGAATATCAATTTTACAAGTTGGTTTGCAACTACTGTATAGTTAAGCCTGTCACACAAACCAACTAAACCCCTCTAGAACATGCTAAGTAAATCAGGAGCCATCTACAACATGGGTCCTCAAACTACGGCCTGCGGGACACATGCGGCCCACGGAGTGCATTTACCCGGCCCGCCGGGAGGTAGCGCCTCACAAAGCATCATGGGTTGAAGCAAATGCAAATGAGCAATGGCCTTATTACGGGGATGCCATCTCTCTTCCTTTCTGGACAGCAGAGCTCGGAGGAGGTGGGGTGGGGGCCGAAGGGGTGGGTGGGGCGAGGCTGGAGAGCAGCGCTGTCATTGACGGAGCGAATTGGTCTGCACTTCAAGCTGCAAATGCTCCTTTTGCCCGGCGCCCCTCTGGCTTCTGAGCGCGGCAGTCGGTCGGGTTCTTGGTGCCGGGGGCTGCAGGAGTAAGCACCACCGAGGGAAAGAGCTCGGTTCCTTTGCTGGTCTCCCAGGTAGGAAGGGAGAAAAGAAACAAAAAGAACACCACCAGCAACCAACATCCAGATGGAAATAGAGTAATATCAAGATTAATGTTAGACTAACAATCACAAACAATACCTCAATTAAGCAATCATCCAGACCACTCCTACCAGCATTGATAGAGCAAACCACTAGTTTGTAAAATAAGAATTAACCCCCATCATCCCCCACTGGTGATGCTACCTAGTTTGGCAATGAAATGTCTGCAAGAAAATAACCAAGCTCAGAGAGCACGAAGAGTCCCAAAGTTCAATCCTGAGTTACAAATATTTTCTTCTATCTATATAAAACTTTCTGGAATTATTTTGCATATCTGAGTATCAGGGATTGTAAAAGCTGGAGCAAACACAGATATCATTTACTCCAACTCCAATCCACTACTACAGATCCCAATGGATGGCCATCCAGCCTCTGTTTAAACACATCCAAAGTAGAATTCTAAGTAGAATCTTATCTTTTGATCTTCTCTATATATTTCCCATCTTCCGTGAATATACTGCACTCACATAGTACATCAAATATAATTTGGCGATCCTCTTTGATTCCCAATTGTTAATGTATTTGTAGAAAGCAGCAGTGACAAGAAGAAAGTTTACATAGGTATATCTAGTGCAACAACTACAACCACTTTGTAGCTTGGATGTGGCGATCGTTATTTATAACTTGATATAAGATGCATCTTGATTAGTCCAACATTCTTTATATGAAAAAATTCCTTAAAAGCATCCTGAAATTTCAATTGATATAAAATGTGGTAGAAAAATTGCTGGCTAGTGCACGATACAGCAAACATGTGGAATTTATATTAAAAGAATTGACTACGGTGTCGTTGCCTGTAGAAAGAATGTAAGCTACTACTGTGACTTATAAAGGTTTAAAAAAAAACTTTTTGCAAAGAAGAAACTTTTTGTCCCTGTAAACTAAAAGAAAGTAACTTTGAGCCCTTTGGGTGGAATGTGGGAGAAATAGATTTTGTAATGGCCTCTTAGTTTTTCTACAATAAATTAGGATGCTTTTGTACCATTGTGTGCCTGTTTATCTATTATAATCTGAGAGCCAGACAAGAGTAAATTCTTCAAGGAGCTGCATTTGATTCTCTGGTCCTGACTGTTTATAAGAAATGAAAAAAACTTTTAATTGTTAAGTATTTTATTAATGGATTCTTAAAATTGCATTGATTCCACAATTATATTTTGCTGTAAAGAAAGTTAAGTGCTAAATACCAATAATTATAAGTAACTCATTAATATCCATAAAACTGAAAGGACTAACTCCAAGATTCTATGCATGCACAACTGGGGAAAAAGTAGGCACTACTGTTATCTTTTAATAGTTCTTGAAATCAAACTATTATTCAGGCTAGTTCATGGACAGGATAGTTGAATACCATACTAAATCTTCATAAGATGTATCATAGTTGTATTTAGAACAGGGTTTCCCTACTTGAACAATATTGTGATGTGTAGACTTCAACTTCCAGAATTTCCAGCTAATGCAGCCACTGCTAATAATGCTGGGAAATGAAGTTCACATATCTCAAGGGTTACATAGATTGGAAAATGCTGGTTTTTAATGGTATGTGGGAATGACCTTAGAAGGAGAGCCACAGACTGGATAACCATCATGTAAAAGATATCTCAGAGTACAGAAAGGAGGACATAGGAAATATTTCAGAAGGGACCCTGCCTAGTTTTCTGGAAAGTAAAAGGAAAGCAGGGGGGATAGTAGTTTCAGTCTTACAAGATTCAGTCAAGGTAACCTTGCAATAAAGATGAAGCTAGTGTCCCCTTTGTGCTTCTTGACTACTTCAAAAACCTAACAGATTTAAACTGTTTTATATAACTAATTCCCAATCAGACTTCTTGTTTCTGAAAAGCATAAAACTGTAAACCACAATACTTTTAGGACTGTCATGATGCTCAAGAATTGCTAATAAATATACTGGCACTTTGTTAACTGTTTTCTAAAAACAATATATTCACTTGGAAATGAGACAAAGAAATCTTGATTCCTAGATCAGATTATTAGGTTAACTTTAAAAAAAAACCCAGAAATTTATAAGGCTGCCCAACTCTATAACAACTCTATGTAATTTACAACAAAAACAATCAAATAATTAAAAATTAATTGAACATCAACAACAAAAAAGCAAAGCAAATGCTAAAAGACAGTCAAATATGGTGCCCACCCTAACCTACAGCCTGGGGAAAGAGCTAGGTTTTCCAAACTCTTTTAAACATAGCCTGGGTGGGGGCCAGAAATGGTGTTCCAGAGGGAAAGTACGATAACTAAGAACAATTCCTAGATGCCATCAGGTCATACTATTTAATGGATAGGACCTAGGGCATTGCCTAATTGTACAGTCCAGGCAGAAACCAAGAAACACAGATGGTGCTTTAGAATTAGATAACCAAGCCATATGTCATGAAGGACTTTATAGCTAAGAAAATAATAGGCCAGTGGAGCTGCAAAAATCTGCGCTACTCAGAACAACATACATTTTAAGAAGATACTTGGTTGATACCTAGGATGGTGGCAGCAATCCGTGTCAACTATCAGAGCCAGTTAGTGATATTTGTGATACATTTTTAAATGATCAGTTGACTAAGTTTCATGTTTAATTAATAAAAGTTTATATAAATACTAGTAATACTTTCATGTTTTGTTCCTTATTTAGTAAGATTTAGAAACTAAGATTTATTTTTATTACTTAGAATTAATATATCTGAATATTTACATAAATGTAGACAAACATTTCAATTCCACAAGATGGCAGTCTCAACCACCTTTAGCTTCTGAAGGATTGCTAAAACTAAGAATCTCCTATAAGATAAATATGATTCAAGACAGATCAATTCACTGAAAACCAAGTTGGATTAACTTTATAAATTGATTCAAATTCCATTAATGATTTAAACGAATGACCTGAATTTAAACTGATGGTACATCTATTATAACCATGAAATTAGCTACGAAACATTTTTTCTGTATATATTCTACTTCAGTTATTGTTCAACTTTAATATGCTACAACCAGTATATTATTTGATATAAATAATGTCATATATTATTTGCAGGTAGTCCTTGATTAACAAAGGCAATGGGTCTGCCAGGACTGCCATCATTTAGGGAAGCAGTCACATAATGTATACCTTACAACCACATCACTTAAAAATTCAAGTCTAATTACAGTACCATCATTAAGCAAAAACTACTCGTAAGCCTTTTCAAACATCATTAAAACCAATTTCTGTGACCCACTTTTTTTCTTAATAGCCTGCATGCTAAATGCACGCTAAAACAATCAAAATTTTACAAAGCACTCTAAACATAATTTATAAAGAAAAAGCATATATACCTGCATCTTCAAAAGATTACAAACTAAAATCTAAGAATGGAACATAACAAAAAGAAAAGAAAAAAGTACAAGAGTAATTAAAATTATGTAATTAATCCATAAATGTGTTTTGCCAACACATTTTGATGGAAGTAGATTCATAAAAATCTCATGTATGAAATTTCTACCTGTCTTTCAAATTTAAATTTCTTTATTCTATTAGATTTAACAATCCACAAGGAATGGTAGAACATGGTTTGCAGAGGAGCAGACAGTAACAGCAAGACCCCTTGAGGTTCCCTGAATCTGTTTTAAAATAGAATCATGGAAATTAAGAATTATTTTATAGTCATTCAGAACTACCATTATGTATCACACAAAGAATATATTTTTATCATGTCTACTTTTTCGTTTATAAAATACATTTGTTTATATGAATGTACAGTAGCATCCAATTCTCCATGGATCCTAATTTCAGTTTGCAAACTTGTAAATTTACTGTCTATCTGTTTATAAAATGATTGCAGTTACCATGAATTTAAAATGTGTTATTTGACCTTTCTGAGATAACAATACATCGGAATTTTATAGCGTATCTATCTAATCAGAGCTTGGAGCAGAGCAATTACAGTATCCCCTTCTTCTCTATCCAAGATTTCAACAATTGTAAAAAGCACATCTAGCTTTTTCCCCTCTTTATTTTCTGGAATGGAGTTATTGGTTGAAAGGGAATCACCATTTATGAGATATATTATTAAAATAATGCTGTGTCCACATGTTATTTAAGACAAGATGAAAGAGTTCGCTCACCATTCACCTATCCATCCAGAGAGGAGGAATGGAGAAAGAAAGGTAAGCAATTATGGAGCCATTTATATTGGAAGTCTTCAACTAAGTTACACGGTATGTAGCTAACAACAAGAATATTAAAAGAATAGACAATGTGGGTGAATTTGGGCAGTCAGCTCCTCTCAGCTCAACTCACCTCACAAGGCTATTGCGGGGATAATAGGAGGAAAGAATATTAGGTATAATTGTCTCCTTAAGTTATTCATAAAAATAATGAAGGTGCAATAAATCTTTAAAAATAAATACATAATAATTAAGCTGAAATAGATGATAGATAATTATTTTCAGAGCAAACTTTAAAAATATGCAAGTAATATAAATATGTGCATTGGAACCCATATTTTACAACACTTGATCAGAATTCTGCACACTCAAATTCTGCTGTTTATTATATTATATAAAATTAAGCCTAATATCCTGGAAATTTTGATTAAACCAATTCATTATTAAAGTATGCTTCCAGTTGTTTTCCTGTGTATGGAAAAATGAAATACAAATATATTTTTCTTGAATTTTTGTTTTACATTATTTATTGTATTAGAAGTACTTTTATCTAAAATGTACTGGAACTATTAAATTAATGGTACAAAGATTCACCCACACAAGCAAGTTTAAGTGCACAGGTCCAAATAAGCACATGTGATGTATGCTGTTGTTAAAGGCTTTTATCAGAATAAAAAGAAGAAAATAAGTCATCCATGATTATAACAATGCCATAATGAGAAGATACATGTGAAAGACACTAGATGAAAAATTAAAGCCTGTCAGCTCTTTCAGTCACTAAAAAAAAGCAAACAGAAAATTACAGGGTTCTTCTATGTGCCTCTTTTGCCTGCTTTGGAGACACTGTTGTAAGGCATACAATTAAAAGACTTAACAGGATTGAAGAACTATAGTACTAAATCCTTTCCCACATTATATAATAAAGCTACCCTGATTTTTGTAGTACGAGTTAAAGAAACTCCTATAAAAACTGTGTTGTAAATATATTCACATACTAATACATTTAGATACTAGAGACAATAAAGAACAATATATTATATATAGTTTGAGTCATTCTGTCAACACATATAACCTGTCAATTATTATTATTCTTGATCATATACATTCAAATTTAGTTCAAGTAACAGATACAATTACCTGAGGTAAGTAAAAGAAAAGCAAATTGAATCAAACGGTTCGGGGAGCTTTTTTTTAATTTACATAAAATAAAAACAGCTGTAATTATTTGTCTATTGAATTTTTAAGGTCAATGACTCTGGGTGACTTACAATTCATAAAATATATTACAGTTACAATTTTTTAAAAAGCTCTTATAAAACAATAAAACCAGTAAAGCCAATTACAAAACATTAAAAACATCCAATTCAAGATACACAAGAGAGCAAGGTATCTGTCCCATTAGCAATAGAGCCAGGAAATGGTCCCTTGGCTCATCGGATGTCCCAGGTTCGGAAACATAAGATGAGGTTTTACAAAAGGTTAACAGGGTTGGAGCCATTCTGATCTCCAAAGGGAGGATATTCCCTAAAGCTGGGACCATTGCAGGGAAAGGTCTCCTTTCTGATCGCTGCAGCCAACATTCTTTGGCTGATGGGATCTGAAGAATGTCATTTCTGGAGTAGACCTCTCTCCCTCCATCAATACTGACTGGAACTGGCCTCAGAGATAGGAGAACTAGCACAATACAGAGCTGCCTACTCCCAGTTCTGGAGCCAGCCCAAAAGCATACCATGATTGATGGTGTCGCATGCCACTGAAAGGTCAAGAAGAGCCAGGATGGATGTGCTACCTCCATCCTGTTCCCGCCAGAGGCATCCATGAGCACAATCAATGCCGTTTTAATTAGTCCCATGAAACACATAATGTTTAAAAATTAAAACTGCTATTTATAGACCTTTTAACTGGGTTGAAATATACATGAATCTCTAGTAACATATGGATTTCTTTATTAACAGGTATTCATCTGACCCATAGGATAGTCTCAGAGTGGGGAGAGCACAAGTAATCCTTGACTTATGACCACAACTGAACCCAAAATTTCCATTGCAATTTTAAGACAATTGTTAAGTGAGTTTAGCAATTATTCTTGGCAGTAAGAAAATTGTTACAATCAAGTTAAAATAAACATCCAGATAAACACAGCCATGTATCACTATTATTACTCTGCCTCTTATAAATATGTATATATATTCTCCCACAATCTCTTCCTTTGCTCTTCTATACCACATATTACTAAAGTTGTTAGGAGAAAATACTTCAATTCTAGAAATTCTGGCAGCTTCCAAATTTCATCCAAATTTTCTCCTCGGGTAAGTTATTATCTTACCAAGCCCTTACTTTCGCTTCAATTCAATTAATTAAAATATATACGATATCATCTTTGGGCAACTTACTTTATGGCAAGATAATGATTCCACTGGCACAAAAAATATGGTCTCAAAGGAGGGGCGGGCTTATAATGCTTTGCCTCATATCTTTAAATACTAACAATGCCCCAGGACAATTAAGGTAAACAGATAAACTGAACACTATATCTATATTGTATACACTATTGCAAGATGTAAGATGATTTCTTCCATATTAACAGATATTTCATTAAGAAGCTATCTTAAGTATAGATTATCACTTCATTTGAATAACTTGCTTTAGACAAAAGATTACGTGTTACTTGTCTATAAGATAGGAACTCTAACAGCAATAGCACTTAGACTTATATACCGCTTCGCAGTGCTTTACGGCCCTCTCTACAGAGTTTACATAGTCAGCATATTGCCCCCAATAATCTAGGTCTTCATTTTTACTGACCTTGGAAGAATAAAAGGCTGAGTCAACCTTATACCACTTATTGGAAATAAACAAAGTATACTTTGAAACTAACCTTATTTCCAGAAAAAATTTCATAAGATTTTAAGCTAAAAAAGAAAAGAAAAACATCTAACATTATAAAACTTTATACAATAAAATCTGACATGTAAAAGTTGCTAAAAAATCAAACAATCCTTGATATTCACACTGGTACCTGAGATCAGGATGAATTATTAAAAACTACATCTCAATATACCATTTGCATTAAAATGCACTTCATATCTTTAAACCAGTTACTCTATATTAGCCCAATCTATCTCACCTCAGAAGAAAAAAAACAAGCTAAAAAAGTTGAGACAAAAATATATAATATCAGTGAGTGGACAAAGGAATTACAATTATATTGTTAGATTTTTTTTCTGGAAGATAAAGAAGTACACATGATTACTATGTATTTATGCTGTTAAATTCATAACTGATTCTTTGAAAATTACTTTTGTAAATTAATTTTTAAAAAATCTTACATTGTTAAGCCAATATTACAATAGATAAAAAATTAGAGATCCTCTATACCAGGGGTGTCAGACTCAGGGCCTGGGGGCTGGATCTGGCCCATGGGGTGCTTTGATCTGGCCCATGGGACCACCCTGAAAACAAGGACCAGCCCACTGTGCTTCTGCCATCAAAAATGAAGCTCAGGAGGGCCACATACAGCCCCCCCCAACTCCATTTTCACTGGCAGAGTTGCAGAAGGCCATTGCAGCCGGAAACGGAGCTCAGGAGCCCGTTTTTGCTGGCAGAGCACTTGGGCCACCCCAGGAGCCCCCAACATGAGTGACGACAAGCTGGTCACTCTCACCTGGCCATGCCCAGCCTGGCCCCCCCAAGGTCAAACTCAACCCTGATGTGGCCTTCAATGAAATCAAGTTTGACATCTCTGCTCTGTACTAACCATTCACCAGGCTCAAAGCAATACCTCAGGGAGGAAGTTGTCATATTCCTAACAGCTGCAGAGCAACAGCTGAAAATAAGTAGAAGAATATGAGTAAAAATAAGGGAGGAAATAACTTTAAGGGAGTATCAGTTTCCACAGAATAAGAACTTTTAGAGTTTATAAAGGTAGGGAAGCCAACCAAGGGTAAATATGTCATACTACATAAGAATGAAAGAAAGGGAGCTTCCATGAACTTGTTAGTTGTGCCCAAGTTTCTGGAAAAATACTGGAGACCCAGAGCAAAGATGCCAACAATCCTGGACCAACTATTTAAAGCATTTGTTGCCAGCCTGATGATACGGCTTGTTCCTCCTTTCCTACATGTTGTTTTAATTTGGTGGAAGACATCAATAGAATACTGCTGTCAGAGATTTAGTTGTTATTGTTTTATCTCATATTGTTAGATTTTATGGAAAACACACATGAAACAAGCATCTGACCTTTCCATCTAAAATAAAATTCAGATCTGAAACACAATACATTTCTTTTTGTAAGACAAGAGTTCCAGCTACTGTTACAAATAATTCTTGGCTACCTCATTGGTTACATCTTAAATATCAAATGCATATCTTATTTTCTAAATTTTAATAGCTCAGAATTGCAAATCATTTGATCCACATGTATGTTAAATGTATTATATTTTCCACTCTGGAGTTATTACCCACAATTTTAATCTCCAAGAAGAAATTAACATAATAAATTGAGAAAAACCTATGATATTCTTCTCATTTCTTAATTATATAGGATATACATATGAAATGTAGACATTTTTAGACTTAAGAAGCAATATTAGAATGACAAATTGAAATTCCCTTCAAACTTTAAAAAGATAACATAATTAAGATCTTACCAGGTAATTCTCCAGATATATTAGATAAAGAAGAAATCTAAGACATTTTACAACTGTCTTTCAGGATAGAAAGATTAAATTCTGACTGGTTATTCTATTTCATCTAGAACTCTTTTTGGATGTGGACAAAGGTTTGTTTACTCTGTTGATGACTTTGAAAGGATATTGACATCCCTTAATAATAGAACAGGGAAATTAGTATAGTTTATTTTCTAATAATATTCACAACAATTTAGATAAAATAATTACTAAGAAAACAACAAATGAAATTGTATACAGAAAAACTAAAAATTTTAAAACCCACAACTGTTATGGCTTCCAAATGAAATTTCCTCAATACTCTTACCCAAATACACTAGAAATAAGAAAAATGATAAGATATACAGAATTATTAGATATTAAGGGGAATCTAAAATCTA
>JAEANM010023934.1:0-11260 GCA_017656035.1 Myanophis thanlyinensis
TGTAATGTAATCAGCAGCAGATGTCTTGAAATAAAATATGAATTATGAATATGAAGAAATTCCTTTAAATAATTCTTTGAAAAATAATTCGCCATTGAGTTTTCTCCAAAGCGGCACAGAGCTCGGTAGGAACCGGCTGGAGGCTGGGAAGTGTGGGGTTCAATTGTTAGGGGCTGGGGGTTTCAAGGTTGAGTAGGGGGCACGGAGAGCGAGCCAGCAGTGCGAGCGGACAGATGTTTCCGATGGGGGGAGGGGGCATCCAAGGGAGATTAAATGTCGTTGCGCCCGCCAGGTCAGCTGGATTTCAAAACAGGTCAGATTTCCCTCAGCAAAGCAAGACTGCTGACTTTGCATTCTGGGACATCCATCCTCGCCTTTATTGAGTTTTCCAAGCAATTTGGGGGTCCTGCCACTCCTGAGGGAGCCTCTCCTCCTCCTCCTCCTCCTCCTCCTGCAACACCCTGAGATCAGCTTAAATCTCTCCTCATATTGCATTTTTGTGCTGACGTTGTCAGGATGCTGTGTTTGCATCCCTGGGGTTTTTTGTTTTTTTTTTCCTGTCTCTGAAACCCAGAGCCCCGGGTGGGGTTTGGGACAGGAGAGGCGTTGCGCTCTCGAGGCTCAAACTGTGATGGTAAGGCATCAGGTTGCAAAAGAAGAAAAAGTATTTGCCAATGTGTTTGGGGTGGAGGAGGGGAGCAGGGTTGTGTGGTGCCAAGAGGTTCCCCAAAGAGGCATTAGGGGCGAGAAAAGGCACGTGGCCAGCCTGCGTTCCTGGGGGTGGGACCACTGCCCCGTAAGGGAGGACCTTGTATGGGGTGGGGAGGAAGCCTCTGAGGTGAGCCAGCCGTGGGGCCAGGCTTCCTGCCGGGCCCTCTGTGCTGCCCGTCCCTGGTGGGGCACCGGAGCTTCCGGGAGGTGCCCGCCAGAGCAGGCCGAGGCCTCCGGCCGATGATGCCTTTCAAGGTGGCTTCCCCGCCTGGGTTAGCAGCCCCGGCTATTCAATTCATCAAGGGAGTGACAGCTAAAATTCATTTGAAGATGAAGAAAATGCAGGCTAATCCTTTCTGGGAGACAGTGATAGACTAGCGGCCGGGGAAGAATTGCACAGCAGTAATGAAATTAGGCTAAAACTACTGGTGGATAACAGATAATTGCCCTTGTCTGTCACCAGGAATAACATCTCCCCAAATGCAGCAACACGAGGATGGGGGGTGCCGCTCCGATTCCCCTTCTGCCTCCCCATCCTTCCCGGGCACCTGTCTCAGGATTAGCCAGGGGCTCCTCTCGCTCTTCAGCCACACGTGGGTCCTTTCCTGACATGGTGGTGCTGATCTCCCCCAAAGGGGAGCCCAGGTGAACCGAGGGGGGGAGAGGCCTCTGGCCCCAGGAGCTGCAGGAAAGGGAAGCAGATGCTCCTGGCTGCCAGCCCTGATCTCCTGGCTGGGGATGATGGGCTGGGAAAGCCAAACTCTCCTAAGAAAAGGAACCTGCTTCTACACCTGTGCCGGGATCCTTCAGCTGGGATCTGCACCACCAGGGCAGGTGATCTGGCAGCAGAAGCAGCCCATCAGTCCTCAGGGAGCAGAGTCACTCCAGTGCTGCCATCCGGGGCCAGCTGGACCCTCCACGTATTCATAAATCCAGGAATGGCCCCGAAGTCCTCCGGGGTGGCTCTGGGGCTTGGAGCGACCAGCAGCCATTTGCTGGGTGATTTATCGGGAGAGGCAGGGAGGCCGCTGAGGGAGCGAACAGGCCGGCTGACCGGCTGCAGGAATGGTTTATGTGCCCTGGCCAGTGGCTGTGATTTACGGCAGACGGTGGAGGAATATTTCACTTCCTGTCGTGTGGATGAAGATTACTTGTGTTTGAAATCACCCGAGTACACAGAGGATTCCACTTAAGCGGTTCCACTCGGCTGAGCTGGGATAATGCCCCTCGCCTGCCTGGCTCTGCACATGGGGGAGCCGAGAAGCAACACCCCCCCCCTGCTTTCGGTGCCCATGTGGACTGGCCTCTTGTGAGAAGGGGCATGTGGTCTGAGGTCGCAGCAGGAGGCAGCTGGCGGAACATGTGGCCCCTGGACCCCAGCTGACAGCTGAGGGGACCCTCTAGCCTGAATTCCAGGTGAAAGTCCGTACCTCCTTTTGGGGAGGGAGGGCTTTCCCCACTTATATCTCTGCTCAGACCTGTAAAGGAGCCCCAAAGGGAGGAGAGGGCCCTTCCTGGTTGGCATGGCCTACCTCGGAAGAAGGGCTTCTTGGGTGCACAACGCCTGGACCTATCTTGCACATGTCAGTGTGGTTTTCTTGCCCGCCCAGCAGCAGGCGGTGGAGCTAAGTTGAGAATAAGAATCGATTTCCTGAGGACTACCCCCTTGTTTTCCCCAAGTGCAATGGGGTGGATTCCTGGCCCTAGAGCCAGCCAGCCTGCAGGGAGGCTCAGTACCAGTTTGCGCGCCCCCCCCCATGCGATCCTGCTCCTCCCCCACAAGAGCCCTGGAAGCTGTGGGGTGGGCTGTGCATTAGCAGCTCTGCTGGGCCCAGCGTCGGGCTACTAGGAGAGTCTTCATCACCAGCTGGCCTTTTGGCTCTGAAAGCTTCCCTTTGGCTGCAGGCATGAGAGGGTCCCACTTGCTCACTCCCTCCTTCCTGCGTTTCAAGGAGAGCCACATGGACAAGCAGTTGAGCCCAGGAAACAGGACAATTGTCCCGGTTTCAGCACAGCCTTCTCCGGCAGCAGCAAAGGCTTCTGGATGGCTAATCTGTGGCAGGCGGCTTCCTTCCTTCCTTAATTCTGCCCCCACCTGTCCAGGTGTTGCCAAAAAGGCAGCGGTGGCCCTGCCCAGCCCAGGTGGCTATGAGCCCCGAGGGAGGCTGGGAGGGGCAGCCCAGCCGCTGTGTGCTCTGGGTGATAAGGAAGGTCTTCTCTGCTGTATCTGGGCCTGACACGTGGCTGCTTCCCCAGACAAATGATCAGCCAGACGCCGCCACTGTGGAGCAGGTCCTCACAAAGCCGACGGATTGCATTGTTCATCCACCAGTTTGCTTTCTGCTGCATAAGCCGGGCAGATTAGGCAGCAGCTGCACCACGAGGGTCCCTGAGTCGCTTGCCAGGAGGCCTGGCCCAAGCCCAGCCTCTGGGCCTGAGCTGCACTGGTTGCTGAGCCCTGGCCGGGACCTCCCCTTCCCTCTGAAGCAAAGGAAGGAAGGCCCTTATCCTGGCACCTGATTCCTTCATCCTCAGCTTGGAGAGTGCAGGTAGATTGCCTCTGAGCAGGGAGGCTCCATCTAGCTTTTTCGGAACAGGTTCCTGGGGAGGGCCAGTTCTTCACCTGCTTGGAAGTCACCGGTGAGCCCGCAGCCTCCTTCCCCAGCTGGGCTGTTTCCGTGGCGCTTTCTTTGACACCCATCCCTGATTTTTATGGCAGCTGATTACATAATGGAAAACTCCTGTTAACACTCCACCAAACGGCAAACAGGAGCGAACGTTATGAAGTAGCTGACAACCAGCGCAGAGGAGGTGTGAAATATAATGCCCCTAATGTTGCAATTAGACAAGAACAACTCTTTTCTGTCTCTTTCATCCCCTGCCTTTTTTTAATTAGCAGGAATAATAACATCCAGGCACAAAAGTGGAGGGAGGCTGCTGGGGGGAGGGGGGCACATTGAAAGAGAAGCGGCCTCAAGGCTGGCTGGTGAAAGACACCCCCCCCCAGCTGTTCCAGGGGCCCTTGAGGCAGAGAGGGCAGGGTGGGCAGCGCCACGTCTTTGCGAGGGGCAGGAAGGAGAAGAGGCGGAGGCGAGCAGCAATCCTGCGAAAAGGTAGAAAGCCAGACTGGAACAAGCTGTTCTCTTTCTTAAAACAATATATATATATATAAATCCCCTTCCTGTTGCTGCCTTTTCCACCAAGAGCCACTTGACTGCAGAGGAGGAAGGGAGCCGAGGTGTTCCCAGGCCTGCTCTCCCCCACCCCCACCCCCACCCCCCAGGGAGAACCGGGGCCCTTTCTCAGCCAGCCTGGAGATCAGTCGGATGCTGGAGGTTTGGACAGGGCCTGGCTGGAGGGGGCAGCTCTGCCCTCGGCCACTGTCCACATATTTGAGAATGGCTTCTCTGGATGAAGGCAAGAGTGGTGGTCAAAGGGGGAAGCTCCTCTGGATGCCAAAGGAACTATAAAAGCCTGAGAAGACGGCCAGCTGTGGCCAGCCTGCCTGCCTGCCGATGCCCACTGAGAACGGGGACCCAACCCAGGGCCGGATCTGATGGGGGGGAGGGTCATGAGGGTCGCATTTTGGCCACGGGAGAGGCCAGAGCCAAGGGCCACTCCTGGGGGTCAGCTGGTTTTGAGCCTGGGGGGTGCAAAAGAAGAGGGGGCAGCATGAATTTTTAAAGCACAAAAAGAGCGATCGGTTACAGCAATATCAGCTAGAACTGGACTCAGCACCAAGTGGATGCGTAGAAAAATGCCAGATGGAAATCAGGGATGGTCAGTGAGGAGAAGAGCGCCGGTCAGTGAGGAGAAGAGCGCCGAGATGGAAGGGGAGGGTGGAAAACGAGGGTGGAAGAGAAGCGGAAGCTGCAAGGAGGAATTTAAGCATCAAGTCAAAAACGGCACCAAACTAGCATCAAACGGATCAAGGTTCATCTCTGTATGCAAACTTTAAAATTGAGTGTTCAAAACATCAGTTTAAATGCTCTTGAGTCCTGGGGCCCTGGGGAAGGGTCACCACCCCCAGCCCCACCCCCAGGCAGCCTGATTAAGACTTGAACAAAAGTGCCCTGCTCACTTTCCTCAGCGTTCCTGGTATTGGGTTACATCAGCCACGACGGATCTTAAAGGCCTTCCGTCAGCAAGATTGTACGCTTTTAAAGGAAGGGAAGGGCTGAAAGAAACCAGCCAAAGACAGATGTTCTTAATTTTAAAAAAACCCTCAAAAAGCATCAGTGGACTTTTTCCAAATAATTAAAAAAAAAACCTAGGGAGCAGGAACAAGTGTTTGGATTCTTACTTAGCTTAATTGGCCATTCTGCTGGATGTCAAGGGTCTGCGTGGGGCTGGGGGAGGGACGGGTCTGCCTCGCCCCCTTCCCTGAAACTTTCGAGCTGGGTTTCGTGCAGGATTCACCAACCAGGTGCCCCTCAGCCCTTCTGGTGAGGCTGGGGACAATGAGAGTGGTAGTCCTTTCAGCCTGTTGCAGGGGAGGGCTGTGCTGTTTGCCTGCATTGGAAGCCCCTCCCTCCTGAAGCTCCATAAGGAGAGACCCCGGAGGAGGCTCTTTGGCTTATACTCCAGAGTGGCTTTCAAAGCCCACCTCCTGCTTAATGGCCCTCTTTGCACCTTCCTGAATTATTGAGGGTTCTGTTTTGATATGCCTTCCTGCTAATTAGCCTTTATTAATGGAAGGTGACCTTCCCATTCCAGTCACCTGCCTCTTGGGCCACAATCTGTGCCACGGAGTGCCAGGTGTGTGTGTGCGTGTGCCCCAAAGGAGAGAGATTTGGCTATGGAGGGGAACCATTTTTGTACCAACCCACAGCTAGCCCTTGGCCTCTCTCTGCATTTTAAGGGCATCCTCTGGTTAACACAGGTTCCTGCAAATATGGGCCATTTTCTAAACGTTGCTCTAGAACTTTTGACTCAGAGTGGGAACTCGCAACTCAGAAATTGTGAAGGGCGGCCTACACAGGCACACCAAGAGGGAGAGATTTTGTTTTGCCTGGAGGAAACTTGGCAACTGGTACCTTCCCAAGCCTGCAATTTTTCATGAGGGAGTCCAGCTGTTTCCTTGCTTCTTGCCTGTGGCCCTGAGGTGCCATGGTTAGAGTAGCTTGCTACACACACACACACACACTCCCCCATGGAGGGTTTTCTGTGCCAAAGGGGTTCTGGTGCCAGGCACGGTTGCAGCTCACCAGGTGAAGGCCTCCTCTTCCTCCTCCTACATCTTGCCAGGCCCCAGCTGGCTCTGCCTCCTCCTGGATTGGGGCCGTGTGCCTTGAATTGCAATTGCAGTAAATAAATCCTATTAAGGGGGACTTTCTCCTCCCGCACGCACTCATTACCATGTGCCAGAACTCCTGGGCTCCTGGGATCGCGACTCTAATGAGGCCAGGATGTATGTGTAGCTGGAAAATTAATGCTTATGCAGGTTAATTTGTTTTTATTAAGTACATCACATGAGCAGCAGGGCTGCCTCCGAGGAAGGGGAGATGCCACTCAGCGCACCAGGGGTTGGAGGGGAGATGGGCAGAGGGTCCAGGGGGGGTGGAGTTGACTGCCCACCCCTCAGTTCCAGAGCCTCCTTTGGCTCGGCTCCCTTAACTCGCAGTCCATCTCTTCTGACTCCAAGGGAGGCTTGGGCCCTTCCTTGAGGAGCCTGGCCGCATCTCTGGCCTGGCCTGGCCTGCCCTGCAACACCCCCCCCCCCCATCAGATGCATCCCACCGGGTGCTCTCCAGGTGAGGGAGGCCTATTTTGTGCCCTGGGGGCAGCCTCGGGGGAGGGGGGCTTGTGAAGTTGATGGTTGGCTAATAGGAAGAATCCTTTTGGTTTTCTTGCCGGATGGGCTCCCCTGAGCTTCTCTGTCCAGCAGGTGAGAAGCAGGTGAACCATGGAGGGCATCACCTGTTGGGGCTTCCTTGAGGCTGCCAATACTGCCCCAGTCTCTCTGTCTCAGGATTTGGCCCACTGGAGCTCCCAGTACTCAAGGGTTGCAGTGAGCCAGCCAGGCTCCCACAGAGCCCCTTCCAGTTTCTGGGGGGTGGGGGTGTGTGACATCTGCACCAACCAGCTTTGATCCAGCCCCCCACCCAACCCCCTCTGAGTGGGCTGAGCTGTCAGATTAATCCTGCTCTGGTCTCCTTTACCTGTGATTTCATTAAGGGAGAGGCGGAAAGGGAGAGAAACAATTCCAAGAAGATAATTTTAAAAACCCACCAATTAGCAATTGATCCTCCTGGCCCAGCATCCCCTCCACCCCGAGGAGAAGCCCAGGTTGGGGGCCACCACCCTTGGGGGAGGCTGGGGGATGCCGAGGTGACCCGAGAGAAGGGGGAGGCAGGTGCATGGCTGTCTCGCAGGTCCTAGCAGGGAGGGAGGTGCCCTCAGCCCCGGTGCCTGGCCCTCCATTCCCTTGGATTAAATGTCCTTTCTTGGAGGAGGCGGCGGAGGAGGAGGAGGAGGGTCTGGACACCTGCTGCCTGAGAGCCATTGCCACCCACCTCCCACCCTCGAGCAGCTGGCAGGAGGGGGAGGGTTGAGGGGGAGGCCCTTTGGGGCTGTTGCACAAAACTTTCTTGCAGCTGGAAAGTTTGCAGAATCTCCTTTCCTTTCTCCCTGACTGGCAGGCAAGTGGACCATTTCTGTCCCATGAGCCAAGGATGATTGCCCCCTCCCCACAAAAGCTAATGCCCAGAGGAGGAACCCAACAGAAGAGAAACGAGGAAGAGGCTCGGCCTCTTCACTCGGCCAGGATAGGTGGGTGCTTCTTTGGGGGACTCAGAAGCTCCAACCCCTCAATAATTCCTAGGCAGAAGCCCCCAATTGCTGCCCCCCCATTCTAAGACTAACAGCTGGGCATCAACCAGCAGAGCTGGCTCGCTCTAGACTACCCTGGCACCTCATTTGGGGCCCTGCGCCATGGTGGTGGGAAGCCCTGGGACTTATAGCTCAGCCGCAGCTTGAGCGCCTGAGATCCCCACCGGTGAGCCTTGAATCTCTTCAATCGCAGGGCTGGATGGGATCGTGGTCCCTGGTTCCATCTGGGAAGGAGGAAAAGCAGAGGAGAGAAAAAAGCCAGGTGAAAAATATATTTTTGTCCTTCCTTGCCAAGTTCAGCTTTGCTTTGGTTCTCCCGCCTTCCCCTTATTTGCATTGTTCTTCTGCTCCACCGAGGGAGATTCGGCATCCTCCTTTTTCCCACTGAAAAGGCTAAATGATATACTGACACCTTAATTACACCCCATTGTCACAATGTAGCTTGGAAATTGCATTACTGATATGAGAAGAAAGGGCTCTGGCGTGTACGTGTCAGAGCGTTTGATTCACGGTGGCAGGTGGGGAATGACACAAATAGGAGCTTAGCGGAGTCACACCCTGCTTTGTCGGCAAAAAGCAAGGTGTGGGGGGAGGAGAGAGCAGCCGGTGGGGCCCGAGGGCCGGAAAGGATGGGGCAGGCCTGGAGATGCTTCTCGCACGCAGGCCAACACAGCTCACAAAAGAGTTCTGTGTCTTTTCCTTTCTGCCTTTTGGGATCAGGTCGTCCCGTTCTCTGGATTCCAGTCTGAAGGGTGTGATATGAAAGGAAGACGTGATGGGGAGGGAAGAGGAAAACTCAACCCTCCGGGCTTGAAGGTGCTCAGCTGAAACCGGTTTGGCGGAGCGGACACGACTTCGACTCTCCTCACAGCCGGTGGGGGGGATTGTGAGCGGGAAATGGACGGAGCTGGGAGGATAGCTGCATTCGAGGCACGGCTTTGGGGCAGGTTTCCCTTGGCCGAGTGTTGTGTGTGAATTCCCACCATTGTGGTTTTGGAATCACGGCTTAGCGTGAGCATTGAACCGCACTGACTAGGATTTAGCAAACAGAAAATGACTTGTATCCTGTCAGCGTATGACCTGACACCATTCTGGTCCTGGGAAATATTACTAAATGCATTTTTAAAATGCTGCTTGTGAGATGAAAAAAAAAAAAAGCACTGGAAATAAATATTTAAATGAGGCTGTTTAGGCAGGTTTTTCTAAAACTTCTCTAGTTAAAACTGCTAGCTGACGAAATGCTTCCAAGCAGAATGAAGGGCCTTCTGTGGTGGCGCCTGCAACTTCCTGACCTCAGATAATGAAGCTCCCATCACCATGGGTCTGTTTTGAAACTGGTTGTAGGGAGAAGAGCGCCTACCCTGGCCTGCCCTCCAAGTCTGAGGAAGGGACAGGTGTGGAAAGCCAGGCGTCTTGGCTGAAGGGTTTGTCCCTTGAAGGTTAATTGGCTGTTAACATTTCATGGATTCGGGGCCTGGCCTGGCTCTGGCTGCAGATGGTTGTGGGGAGGGGGGGGGCAGAAGAGGCTGCCAAGCGAGCAGCGCATAGGGTGGAGTAGGGCTCACAAGTATCCCCCCCCCATTTGTAATTCAGACCTCCAGCACAGGCATTCTTTTGGATTGCCCACAGGTTGCCCCAGTGCAGTTTGCGGAGGAATTGTTTTACTTCAGCCGAGGATTTCAAAGGGAAAAGGCCAGATCCACCTGGGGGGAGAAAGAAAAGGGTCTGGATGGAGGGGAGGGAGGGAGAGGTTGGTGCTGCTCAGCTCTTCTTCTCCCTGGATTGGAAGAAGGCAGGGAACGCGGCATCTCCACCACCGGAGGCTGCTCTGCCTTCAGCTGGGAGACCTTTTCCCATCCGCCCCCAGTAAATCTTTCCTGGGGTATTTATTGTAATGGATCCGCAGGAGAATCCATGCATCATCTCTGCCTGTGGGCACACTCCATTACCCTGACAAACCTGCGGCATTTAGAGAGAGGAACCAGCGCAAAGCCCTGCTGTGTCCTGGCTGCCAAGCTGAGCAGGACTGGGGGGACGGAGGCGGCCAGAGGGGGGAAGGGGGGCAGGTGGGAGGCAGACTCTCACAGGACAGGATCCAAAGCCCTCGCAGGTCACCTGACCCCAGGGTGTCTGGCCCAGAAGAGTTGGAGGGCTGGAGAAGAAGGAAGGAGGCCAAAAGAGAGATGGGGGGGGCCCCGCAAAGAAGCCAGTGCCGTCAAGCAACTCCAGTAACGATTTAATTAACGAAGCAGGGATGGAGGGAAGAGCTTGAAGCGAAGCCAGCAGCCCTTCCAGGGTCTCATCAAAGCTGCTGCGGCAGAACCAGGAAGAGCAACAGGAGTCGCATCTGCTGCTGGCCTGAACCCAGAGCCACCGATAAGAGCAGCCTCTGCTTATTAATGGGGACATCCATGGGGCTGGCCAAAAGAGGGGGCACTGCAGGAAAGCAATGCAATTCTGAGATGCAGCCCTTTGCAGAGGGGGCACTGCTGGGCCAGGAGACCACCCACCATGCTGCCCCCCCCCCCGTGCAAGAGAGGGCAGTGCCAAGGCCCCAGGCGTCCCCTTCTCTTGGTCTTTGAGCTGCATCCCATCAAGATCTGAGCCGGTCCCTCATGATGCCTCCCTTCCCCTTGGGGCATCCGTGGGGAAGCCCCCCTCTCTGTCTGTGTCTGCCCCCCCATCCTGTTCCCCCTAGGGAGCAAAGTCGTGGGGAGGGGGGAAGATGGATGGAGAGGAGGCGGCACTATTTGCCTGTGGAGGTGGGATGCTTGTTTGCCCACCAAATGTGGGAACGGCCTTCCAGAGATAGTGTCATAAATCACGCCGACACCTTCTCTTTGCAGGACTGGGGACGGTTGACAGTGGCTATTCATCTGAATGTCACTGGCAGTAAACTAGGTGGGGGGGGCACAGCACAAATAAGCTGGGGGGAAGGGGGGGGGTTGCAACACCGAGACCCAAAAATCTCATCCCTGGAGGCCTGAATATCAGGACAGAAAAGGTGAAAGTGAATCAGCGGGAAAGGCTGGGATCATTTTTTCACCCTGGGGGTGAAAGTTTAATGCTGGGGATATTGAACCGCCCAAGAAGAAGGAAGGGCAGAAATCAGCAGCAGTCACAAGCCCCCTCCCCCATTTCTGGGTTGCAAGAAGCGGAGCCCTTGGAAGGAGAGGCCGGTGGAAGGGCCTGGGTGGAAAAGAGGCCAAGAGGTTTTCCCCAACTTGGCAGCTGAAGCCGCAGACCAGAGGCCCGGGAATGGCCGAAGCTGAGCCCATCGCTTTGCAGGAAATGGATTCCTTCTTTGGGGCACTTTGAGTGGTTAAAGCCGAGAGCAGCCCCTTTGCAGAGAGGTCAGCTGCTCCAGAGAGAACCGATGTGGGGGGGACGGATAGAAGAGACTCCCTCTAGCTCAGGGTTGGACTGCGGGGTCCTTGGTGCACTTTGAGCTTGGTGGTTTTCTTGCAGACGTTTCATGAGCTGTCTAGGTAACCTCATCAGTGCCACTGGGTGTGGGGGGCTGCCTGATTCAAGCCCTCTCCACTTACTTCATACAACCTGCAGCCATTCTGGTTTTGGCCCACTCCGATGCAAAGAGCCAAGTTTCAGGGAGATTTGCCGGTTCAGGAGAACAGAACCATGGAGAGCTCCTAAATGAACCTCTGAATCCGAAGGGATCTTGCAGCCGGAGTGGGAACCTTTTCTTTCTTTCTTTCTT
>JAEANM010023935.1:0-11260 GCA_017656035.1 Myanophis thanlyinensis
ATAAATATATAAATATTTTCGCTTCTCATCCAAGAAGCTATTTCAGCTCTGGGAATTCAGCTCAAGAAAGAAAAAGAAAAACCAGAAAGTGTAGTTGCCTCTTGAAAAAAACACCTTTGGGGAACTCCAGAAGTAGTTTCCAAATGGAAACAAAGTCCCAGAGTGTCCTTGATGCTTTTTGGATGGTTTTCTTGCAGACTTCAACCCCAAACTAGGTAACATAATCAGTGTCGTTGCTGGGCACTGATGATGTCACCTAGTTTGGTAATGAAACATCTGCGAGAAAACCACCAATCTCAGAGAACCCCAAGGACACCTCAGTTTAACCCTGAGCTCCAAAATATTATCTTCTATCGGGAAAAAAAACCTAGATAAATTATCTTTAATTAGAACAGTCAATTTCACCATATCTGCCAATCCCATCATCTTTACCGTCCATTCTTCCATGGTGGGCATTTCAGTTCCCACAATTCCCCAGACACCGTGGCCATTGCTAAGAATGCAGGTGGTTGGTGGTTACCTGTGTGAAGATTGTACAGGTTTTCCTCTTTTAGGAAAGCTGTGTCAGAGTCTTTGATGTGTAAAAAGTTAGCACCCGCCCCTTTCCTAGAAGAATGAAATCTTTTGAGAAATATTTAAAAAAGCAGAATATTACATTTCCCTGGATGATAAAAGAAGAGACATGTTTTAAAGACAGAGAGCAGCTCCCTGCCCCCAGAAGATATTTGGTGCCCATTAAGACAGACTGGGCCAGCCTATCTATAAGACAAAAGACCTCCAACTCCAGGGTGATGGGATTAAGATATGACCTTTCAGGTCATAATAGAATTAGCCGATCTAGCAGCAGAGCTCCCCACATGGCACAATCACTGGAGACATTGCATCACCCAGCAAACTTCAAGCAAACCTGAGACATGGATAACCTACAAAGTTAGCTATGACGCTATGACCTCTACAACAGCCAATAGAATACATGTTCTTGCACAGGAACAGGAAGTTCAAGTGCAAAGTCCAAGAGAGGACATAAATGCCCCTCTCTCTCAACTCCATGTGGTCAGCTGTCCAGAACCCAGGTGGTTCTGCTTCATCCTTAAACCATCTTTCCAAATCAGCCTCCATGTTTCCAGTGTCTTTCTCCCGGCTTGGAACTGAACCAGATGGAAATTTCTTCCCACAGATGTCTTCTCGCTCAAATGTGCATTGTGTGTCCAGACCCTGAAGACAAATTGCATTTTATTTCCAAGAGGGAAGATTCCAGCCGAATGTTGAGGAAGCACAGCCTAACAGTAACAACAACCAAAGCAATTACTGAAAGAGACGATAAGCTTCCTTGGGCAGGATTTATCCAGGCCGAGGCTGGATGAATTTAATTTGGATCTCTGAATCAAGCGAGGAGCCAGGTTTTGTGGCCTAAATGGACTTTTCCAACACTTCGGGTCTATAAAATATTTCCCTCGCCAAGAGAAAATGCCAGTTAACTTGACATAACTTGATTGTTACTGAAAATCTAGTAATCCCCTTTCTCTTTAGCATGCTTCTCCTTTAGTTTAGAAAGAGGGAGGGATTTTTTTTTTAATTGTGTGCTATGATGAACACATTCCTTAATAAGGCAGAGAAAGCAAAAGGGAATGACAATGAATAGAATAGAGCTGGAAGGTACCTTGGAGGTCATCTAGTCAAGCCCCCTGCTCAAGTAGGAAACCCTATACCAGTGGTGGCAAACCTTTTGCATCATCAAGTGCCGTCCTTAGTGCCAGAAGGGCATGCCAAACCGTCCCGTGAGCCATGCACAGCCCCGCTGGCTCTGCAGCCCGTTCTCATGGTCCTCGCACACAGCCCCCTCAACCAGTTCTTGTGCTCTGTCATGCGCTAGCCAGCTGGCTTTTGCTGCACGGGAGCACCAAAACCCAGAAGCGCAATATCTCAGCATTGCATGCATGTGTGCGCGATGAATAGTTGGCTGACATGCATATGCATATTAGAAACTGGACGTTTGGCTCTTGGAGCATGCATACACGCTGGGACACTGCGCTTCTGGGTTTCGGCAATCCTGCACAGCAAAAGCCAGCTGGCTAGTGCATGACGGAGCACAAGAACGGGCTGCGGAGCCAGTGGGGCTGTGCGGGGCACACGGGATGGTTTGGCGTGCTGTTTCCGGCATGTGTTCCACAGGTTTGCCACTGCCCTGTACCATTTCAGACAAGTAGCTGTCCAGTCTCATCTTAAAAACCTCCAGTGATGGAGCGCCCACAAATTCTGAAGGCAAGCTGTTCCACTGGTTAATTGTCCTTCTTGGTTTCGATGCTCCCGTGTGCCAAAAGCCAGCTGGCCAGCATGCATCAGTATGCAAGAACCGGATGAGGATCCAGTAGGGCTGCGCTTAGCTTGCGGGACAGTTTGGTGTGCCGTTTCTGGCACACGTTCCATAAATTTTCCACCATGACCCTATACCATTTCAGACAATTGACTGTCTAGTCCCTTGATGGCGAACCTATGGCACGGGTGCCACAGATGGCACGCAGAGCCATCTTTCTGGGCACATAAGCTGTCAGCCAACTTATCGCTAGCTGAGCATGCACATGCAATTGCGCATGCAGAGATCCAGCTGGTCTTCGGGCTGCCGCTGTGCATGCACACTATTGCAGCAGGAAATCCAGCTGGTCTTCGGAGCTCTCCTGTGCATGCACACACTATTGTTCATGTGTGCGTGAATGCAGCATGTGTGCATTACATGTGCATTACATGTGCAAAAGCTGCATGCATGTGTGGATGGTGCAGTTGCACATTCAGTGCACATGGAGGAGGCATACGCAAGTGCAGATGGCACCACAAAGTGTGTACTTTTCAGCACTTGGTAAGTAAAAGGTTCGCCACCTCTGGTCTAGTCTCTTCTTAAAAACCTCCAGTGATGAAGCACCTACAATTTCTGAAGGCCAGCTGTTCCCCTGGCTAATTGTCCTGATTGTTAGGAAGTTTCTCCTTAATTCCAGGTTGCATCTCTCCTTGATTAGTTTCCATCTGTTGTTCCTTGTCTTGATTCACTTAACAACCAAGGACCAGCTGTATTGCACATTTTGCTGCAGCGAATAGGAATGGAAATAAATGTATGGAAACAGTTTTAACATTTATCTAAAGTCATTCAGCAGGTCTCAAATGTATTTTACATTCCCAGAGTAATTTGAATTATACAATATTCTTGTAGGAAATTGGGCCGTCATTCAGTTCACTTCTTAGCCATGGAAAATAAATTGACTGGAAGCCCCCAGGATAATGTTCTTTTGAGAGTGCAAATCACATTTTGCCCTACCAAGCAGCTACTTTCATTAAGGCAGCACTTGCCTGTGGGAGAGACGGAAAAATAACACTAAGAACATGAGGACTAGAAGATTGCTTGATAATTCTTTAATGTTCTACCTTTTTGCTAGCCAAGCAAGCGAGGAAGGAAAAACAAGCCAGCATTGTTTTGCTAAGTCTCTCAGACCAATGTTGCAGAATAGAATAGAATAGAATTATTTACTGGCCAAGTGTGATTGGATAAACAAGGAATTTGTCTTCGGTGCATAGGCTCTCAGTGTACATTAAAGGAAATGGTACATTTGTCAAGAATCATAAAATACAACACTTAATGATAGTCATAGGGTACAACTAAGCAATCAAATCATATTAGGAAACAATAATCAATATAAATCATAAGGATACAAGCAACAGAGTTATAGTCATAAGTGGGAGGTGATAGATGATAGGAACCAGAAGAATAATAGTAATGCAGACTTGGTAAGTAGTTTGACAGTGTTGAGGGAAATATTTGTTTAGCACACTGATGGCATTCGGGGGAAAAACTGTCCTTGTGTCTAGTTGTTCTTGTGTGCAGTGCCCTAAAGCGTCATTTTGAGGGCAGGAGTTGAAACAATTTATGTCCAGGATGTGAGTGGTCTGGAAATATTTTCCCAGCCCTTTTTTTGAGTCATGCCATATACAGGCCCTCAATGGAAGGCAGGTTTGTAGTAATTGTTGTTTCTGCAGTTCTAATTATTCTCTGAAGTCTGTGTCTGTCTTGTTGGGTTGCAGACAGTCCAACCAGACAGTTAGAGAGGTGCAGATGACAGACTCAATCATTCTTCTATAATGTGACCTGTACAGATCTTGTAGTACTTCTAAGTGGAAAACCTTCATTTTATTGTTGTCAGTTTTATTTGTACTTATGCATTAGACTTGTTTGCTGCCCATCTCACCTAGAGGTGACTCTGGGCAGTTTATAACATTAAAAGCCAAGAAAATATTGAAAGAATAAAAACTGATACACCAAACAACCACATTTGCCAATCTCAGGTCCTTGGGCAGGACTTAATAAGTGGATAAAAATGCCATATCCAATCCAGAGGTGAAATTCAACCAGTTCCAGCCAGTTTGGCAGAACCGGTAATAGAAATTTGAAATTGGCCCCGCCTATCCACCCGAGCCCCGCCCACCTGCCCGAGCCCCTATTCTTCCTTATACGAGCTCCGGGTTTTTTTTTTTACTTACCTGAATCAGCTGTTTTGAGTGTCTGCAGAGCCTTCCTGATGATTCCCACTGCTTCTGGAGCCTCTAAAAGTTGTTTAAAGGGCCGCGCTGCAGCATGTTTGGCGCGCATGCGCACGCACCAAACCGGTAGCAGAACCAGTCGGATTTTGCCCCTGATCCAATCTGAACATCTGGCTGTGGTGAACCGTAATAATTTACAATTAAAAAGATGGGGAGGAAGGGAGCAGAATATGCAGGGAGGGGAGGTGGGATCTTGTCTTAATCCATGAGCCATCTCCAGTATGTTGTACCCCTCTTGGGACTCCAGGCCAACTGGCAGGGCTTCAGGCCTTTATTAACAGCCAGGGGGTGCAGGTGGCAGACCATACCTTAGAGAACACAACGTTTCAGAGAGTGACCCACACATCCCAAAGTCAATTTGACTTTATTTTTCCTTGAAGACATTTCACTTCTCATCCAAGAAGCTTCTTCAGTTCTGAATGAATGGTGGAGGATGGAATGATTTCAAAATCAAATTTCAGATCTTTCCATTCTCCAGAATTCAGTCAGGAATGAAGATTCTTCACGGATGAGAAGCAAAACGTCTTCAAGCAAAAACCCAAAACCACTTGCCATTTGAAGAAGCATCTTTGGGACGACCGTGATCTGGATGACTGAAAATCTCCATAGAATTTCAGAGGGGGAGTGCCATGGCAGAAAAGGCTCTTCTTCTGGACCCCGCCAGCCACAATTCCTTGACCAAAGGAATCTGGTATGGATGGGGTGGGCCAGCCCCATTAGGATGAGACAGTTTCTTAGATGTGCTTTTAATATTTTCATAAGTATGCCTTTATGCCATTGTAAGCTGCCCACCGAAAACCAAACCCACTCAATTCATGGCAAAGAGATGGGGAAGAAATGGAGGTAGCGACACATTTTATTTTCCTGGGCTCCAAGATCACTGCAGATGGGGACTGCAGCAGGGGTCAAATTCAGCAGGTTGTAGCAGGTTTGCTAGAGCCGGTAGTAAATTTTCTAAGCAGTTCAGAGAACCAGTTGTTAGAAGAAATCTCCTTTTGTTTTTTTTACCCTTTACAGGGTTAATCCTGTAAGGAAGGCAGGAAAGAACATTCTGGTGTTGTTTTTAGCCTAATCTTTATTGCCCTGCTTACAGAAATGGCCCACCCAGTCACATGACCCCCCCCAGCTACGCCCACCAAGCCACGCCCACAGAACTGGTAGTAAAAAAATTGAATTCCACCACTGGACTGTAGCCAAGAAATTAAAAGACACTTGTGCTCCCTGGGAGGAAAGCCATGACAAAGCTAGACAGCATACTAAAAAGCAGAGACATCAACCTGCCAACAAAAGTGTGCATAGTCAAGGCTATGGTTTTCCCAGTTGCAATGTATGGCTGTGAAAGTTGGACCATAAGGAAGGCTGAGCGCCAAAGAATTGAGGCCTTTGAACTATGGTGCTGGAGAAGACTGTCCTTTTGTCTAGTTGTTCTGGTGTGCAATGCTCTATAACCATGATAGTGATTGTATGGCATGTGTGCCCCAGGTGGCATGCACAGCCCTTTCCGTTGGCAAATGAGCCATCACCCCAACTCACCTCCAGCTGGGTCTCATGTTCCTGCTGTGCATGTGAATGCATGCACAAGCATTTCCAGAGACCCAGGTGGTCTTCAAGCCTCTGCTGCACATGCATTCTCATGATTTGTGCATGTGCAGTGTGTGCATGTGCAGAAGGTGTGTGTGTAGCGTTCGCATGCGTGGAAGGTGCACACTCACATTTTCGATACTTGGTGCCAAAAAGGTTAACCAACACTGCTCTATAATGTTGTTTTGAGGGTAGAAGTTGAAACAATTTATGTCCAGGATGTGAGGGGTCTGTAGATATTTTCACAGCCCTCTTCTAAGCATCTAAGCAATCTAAGCAGGAATTAGATTTGTTGACTAAATGGCCCCTTCCAACTTTCATGATCTGTCTTTGAGATCAGTCTCAGAGGCTGAAATGCATAGCCATGTAGATTTTCTCGGCTTCGTTTTTCAATCCCTTCAACCAGCATTGCCAACGGTTAACCAAGAAAGAACTAAATAGTTCAGAAGTACTTCAAGGGCAGTAAATGTCCTTCCCTTAATGCAGCCTGTCAAAAGGAGTCGTACAAAGCTGTGCATCAGAGGCCAAAGGGTGCATAAAATTCTGCAGACGAGTCTCGAGAAAATGTACAAAACACCATTATATTGCCAATGACATGTTCCAAAGCACAGGTCTTAAGGAAAGGACAAAATCCTCCCCCCACCAAAAAAAAGGCATATATCATAAAAGAGAGGTAAATGGAAATGCTCATGAATTTTATATGAACTTCAGAAAAAATTTAGATGGATGCAAAAATAGAGCGAAGTTGACGGAAGCTTAAGAAAAATAATGGAGCACAGAACAAATTGAAATGTGTCCCTTTGTGGCTATGATTACAGCAATGTTCTTGCCACAGGCTGTTCTACAAATATGAGAATCAGCGTCCTTCCAGGTAGCCTAAAGTACATGCCAGCCTCAGAGAATTTAGCATTCAATGTCACTATGCAAATGTAACATCTCCGAATTGTTTCTTTCTTTTTTTTTCCTTCCAGGGTTTTATTAAGTCAACTATACAGTTTGAATAACAGTTGGAAGGGACCTTGGAGGTCTTCTAGTCCAACCCTCTGCTTAAGCAGGAAATCCTACGCCACTTCAGACAAATGGTTATCCAATCTCTTCTTAAAAACATCCAGTGTTGGAGCATTCACAACTTCTGGAGGCAAGTTGTTCCACTGATTGTTTTAACTGTCAGGAAATTTCTCCTTAGTTCCAGGTTGCTTCTCTCCTAAATTAGTTTCCCTCCATTGCTTCTTGTCCTGCCCTCAGGTGCTTTGGAGAATAAACCAGTGGAGGCTTCCAGTGTACAGGTAGCCCTTGATTTATGGCCACAATGGAGCCCAACATTTCTGTTGTCAAGTGAGACATTCGTTTGGTGGATTTTGCCCCGTTTTACAATGTTTCTTGGCATAGTTATTAAGTGAATCATGAGAACGGATAAGTTAGTAACCTGGTTGTTAAGTGAATCTGGCTTCTTTATTGATTTTGCTTGTCCAAAGCTTGCAAAAGGGGATCGTGTGATCTTGGGACACAGCATCGGTCATACATATGAACCAGTTGCCAAGCATCTTGATCACATGAACGTGGGGATGCTTCAAAGGTTGTAACTGTGAAAAATGGTCCTAAGTCACTTTTTTTCAGTGCCATGGTAACTTTGACCAGTCCCTAAATGAATTGTTGTAAGTCGAGGACTACTTGTATAATTATGGGAAGGGTGGGTGAGTGGGGAATGTGGAAACTGTAGACCACCAAAATCGAATTCCTTGCTCAAGATGCAGAACGTACAGTAGATCTTTGACATGGCTGATCCGCAGCAGTAAATATTAGCAGTTTCACGAAGTGGCCGTCCTAATGTCTACTTTCCTATAACTAAAATGCAAGGCAGATTCCTAATTCACTAAATTCATCCAATGTATTTCCATTTTTCCTCCAGTGGTACATATTGTTCTGACCCAGCCTCCGGAGAAGCAAGAAACACTCCTCGCAACGAAAAATCCCTCTTTATTTACAGGCAAGAGTCTTACAACGAGTTAACTAAATCCAGAGGCCTTATCAGTTCGTTATGATAATTTCAAGGCTGTGAGCTTCCAGCCAATAGGCTTCAAATTAAATCAAAGAAATAAACAGTCTTTCCATTCTGGCAAGGCAGTCTTTGTAGCACGAAACACCATGAGCAAAATCTTCAGGAATATGAACGGTTGTCGGCCACAACCATCACTCCCCTCTTCTCCTATTTATTCTCCAGCCAGGGAGGGGCCACTCAGCATCCACGTTTGCCTTGCCACCCGAGTCGACTCCTTGTCCTGTGTTGTTCACCTCTCCTATCTGCTCTAAGCATACATGCATCTGGAACAGGCCCCAACTGTTCTTCCTCATCACTCATCTCTGACTCTGAAGGCAGCTGCCTCTCCAGTGTCTGGGAAATGCCGGATGGCCTTGGCTCTACCTCTGTCTCCAACACTGAGCACCCATCAGAGTCTTCCCCAGGCTCCAGAACCGGCCCAAATTCTTCCCCAACCTCCTCTTCATCTGAGTCTGCAATCAGCTCTGCTGGCAGCTGGCGGGCCACAACACACATCTGTCCCACAACCACAATCTTGTGAGGTTAGATTGAGCAGAGAGAAGGGCCCAAAGGAAGTCATAGAATCGCAGGGCTGCAAGCAACCTTGGACATCTCCTAGTAGTCTCCAAGCAGAAGAACCTATTCCATTCCAAATTCTTGTCCAATCTTTTCTTGAAAACCTCCAGAGATGGAGCACCCACAACTCCAGGAAGCAAGTGGCTCCATTGATTAATTGTTCTCAGGAAATCGTTTTAGGTTGGATCTTACTTGATGAACATTCATCCACTCATCCATTGCTTCTTATCCTGTGTCCAGGTGCTTTGGAGAATAAATCGACTCCCTCTTCCTGTGACAGCCTTCCCAATATTGGAAGATGGCTAAGCTTTCTCTTTATCAGGCTAAATATCTCCCTTTGCCAGGCATCATATGGTTGACTCTTTATCATCTTTGTTGTTCTTTTCTGCGGTCTTTCTAGAATTGCACAGTTGCATTGTAATGGCACTCGGTAAGTAAAAGGTTCTGTTCTCTCCAGTGTGAATCTGGTCTCTTGGCCATTGCACCATGCTGCACTCTATTAAAAAAAAAATTAAAAAAAAAACTGGGGGAAGGAGGGAATCCAGACAATACAGAGTAGTGATGGAAGTCAGAATGCCAAAGCTCTTATGCATCTTCTTCTTGTTAGGGATGTAATCATATCTATTTTTTCTTCCTCCTCCTTCTTCTTTGTAGACTTCTGCTTTACGGATTTGTTCCAACAGGTTGAGTGTGAAAAGCATCCTTAGCCCATTCGTACAAACTCAGTTTCCTTAGCAACCGGAGGATAAGTCGGTAGCACTGGTCTGTTCAGGTCCAGTCTAAACTTCCAGCATGTCTAGGAAACAAGGATATCATCTTGGCATTTGATCGCTAAGAGGAAAGGGTGAAAATGAGAAATTAAACAAACTGCACTTTGGGATTGAAAAAAAACCCTCTAAGCCCTTTGTAATGCTGTTTAACATTGTTTAACATTGTGAGATTCGTCCATCTTTTTTCTTTTGTCCTCTGCTTCCTCAAGGACCAACATCTTACACTGGAATAGGGGGTGATGATAATGAACTTTGGTCCAGCTGTGTTTCTTGTCTTAGTTGTCTTTAAGCCAACAAAATTTGATTGGCTTGTAGCTTTACTGGATGCTCCTGTCTCATCACGTCAGCCTTCCCAGGTAGATCAGCAGGAAATAACAGAATAACAGAGTTGGAAGGGGCCTTGGAGGACTTCTAGTCCAACCCCCTGCTCAAGCAGGAAAGCCTGTACCAATGGTGACAAACCTTTTACTTACTGAGTGCCGAAAAGTACGCGCTTTGCGCATGCCATCCGCACTTGCGTACAGCTCCTCCATGTGCACTGCATGTGCAACTGCATCATCTGTGCATGCATACAGCTTTTGCACATGCAATGCATGCCCACATGAGCAATCGCGTGTGCGTGCGCAGGAGAGCTCCAAAGACCAGCTGGCTTTCCTGCTGCAATTGCGCACATGCACAGCGGAGGCCCGAAGACCAGCTGGGTCTCTGCAATCACACATGCATGCGTGTGCAATCACATGTGCATGCTCAGCTGGAGGTAAGGTGGCCGACAGCAAGATGGCTCTGCATGCCACCTGTGGCACCAGTGCCATAGGTTCGCCATCACAGCCCTATACTATTTCAGACAAATGATCATCCAATCTCTTCTTTAAAATCTCCAGTGTGGGAGCACCCACAATTTCTGGAGGCAAGACACTGATTAATTGTTCAATCAGGAAATCCCTCCCTCGTTCTAGGTTGGTTCTCTTCTTGTTTAGTTTCCATCCATTGCTTCTTGTCCTGCCTTCAGATGTTCTGAAGAATAGGCTGACTTCTTTGTGGCAGCCCCCTCGATATTGTAATATTGCTCTCATGTCCCCCCCAGTCCAGTTATTCATTAAACTAGACATACCCAATTCCTGCAACCGTTCTTTGTATTTTTAGTCTCCAGTCGCTTAATCAACTTTGTTGCTCTTCTCTGCACTCTTTCCAGAGCTGTGATGGTGAACCTATGGCACAGGTGCCACAGGCGGCACGCAGAGCCATCTTGCTGGGCATACAAGCTGTCAGCCAACTTACCTCCAGCTGAGCTTGCACGTGCGATTGTGCATGCACGCATGCGCAATTGCAGAGACCCAGCTGGCCTTCGGGCCTCTGCTGTGCATACGCATGATTGCAGCAGGAAATCCAGCTGACCTTTGGAGCTCTCCTGCGCATGCACACACAATTGCTCATGTGTGCATGAGTGCCTGCGTGCAGCACATGTGCAAAAGCTGCATGCATGCACAGATGGTGCAGTTGCACATGCAGCACACGTGGAGGAGCCGCATGCAAGTGTGGATGGCACGCACAAAGTGCGTATTTTTTGGCACTTGGTAAGTAAAAGGTTCTGTTCTAGAGTCTCAATATCTTTATATTGTATCGACCAAAACTGGATGCAATGTTCCAAGTATGGTCTTACCAAGGTGGTTCTAACTAAAATATTGACCAGATGATTTAATTCTACTTTATT
>JAEANM010023936.1:0-11260 GCA_017656035.1 Myanophis thanlyinensis
TTTTATTATTATTTTTATTTTATTATTATTTATGTGCTGCCCATTTCACTATCCAAGCATGGGGTCAGGAAGTCAGCAAGTGAATCCCTTGGTTCCTGTGCGAAAATCACTACCACAAACTCCAAAATGAAATGTGGAGTTGTTTAACTAGTTGAAAATTAGGATGGGGGTGACTAAATCATGAGGATAACAACAAATTAGTATCCTTCAGTGAAGTTGAGCTGAGCTCAGTTATGCTAAGTTCAAAGAAATATCCCACGGATGTACAGACAATTTGACCTCTCCAGATGTCAGCTTGGAAGAGGATAAACCAATTCCAGGCACATCTGGAGGGGAGTTGGTCCAAGCTACCTCTGAGAGAGATTTGGCTGAAGCCCTGCTGCATCGGGCCAGCCCTGATGCTTCCGGTGGGGAAAGTGTGCAGCTACAGCTGGTCAGTAATGAGGAAGAGGAACTGCCTTCTGCACCTGATCCAAGAACACTTAGGGCAAAGAAAAGGCAGATGCTGAGAAGGTCAGCCAAATTACTCGTGAGGAGGCAGCCTCGAACATCTTGCTGGGCTGCACCAGAAGCTGGCTATTTAGCACAGCAGACAGATGGAAGTGATGGTGGGAACAATGAGTTCATTTCTTAGCAGTGTGTGTGTGTGTGTGTGTGTTTCCTGGTTATTGTGATTCTTGTCTTGTTTGGATCGTGCCTTGTGAACTCTGGACTTTCCTTGCCTCATGAACGCCCGTTGTGTTGTGGATTTTGCCTGTTGGGTTTATTTTGGTTGGGAAACTTTCAACTGCCTTGCGGTCTTCCTTGGCCATTGCTCTGTGGACTAGTGTCAGTCTGCTTGTGGCTGGATTTAGTTGGGACAGTTCTGTGTTTTTGGTGAAGGTGTGTATGTATGTGTGTGTATGAGAGAGACAGAGCAGGACTGTACATCCAGAGAAGAAGAATTAAACCACTTTCGTGATGGGTTGTTGTGTCAAAAGATTAACAAAAGAGCAGAAAATATTTTTGTGCACTACAGGGAATTTTATTCAATGTGAAGCAAGGAATGAACAGAGGAAATGCAAAGTCTCATGCATGAAGAATGTAACATAACATACAAAAAAAAAACCAGACTATGTAGCATTATCCTAAGCTTGAGAAATCAAACTGAAGTCCCAAGGATACTATTGCATGGTGCGGTAGTCATCTTGTCTGAACATGGAACATTTTGAGACGGTGCATATGGGAAAAAGCAAAGGTCATTTGTTTTAGTCCTAAACTAGAAGCATATGCGTGCAAACTTGAAGATTTTGGAGAATTCCACTACAGAATCAGTTTAACCCCAATGTCTTTAAGGTGTCATCATTCCAAAAAGTAAACAAAGCCTATAGAAGACAACCAGAAGATCTTATGATTCCCAGAGGGATGATGGCCTTTTTGGATACACAGAACACCATGTCTTTTCTCACGACGACAATCTCTGAAGGTATCTTCCATCATGGTTTCATGATATCTTCTTTCGGTTCTTCAGGAAACGTTCATGAGAAGGTTGATTGCAATGTATGATCTACAGTGTTTGCCACTATTATGGGAATATAGTTATTGGAATGTAGACAGAAGAAACTCAGTTACAAGGAGCTTGGATAGAGACTTCAACATACTTAAAGTAGACTCATCTAAACTCCCATTGACTCTAAAGAGCCTACTAAAAAAAGCTGAGTTTGAACCCAACCTTTGTACACTAAGGTTAACTTGCAGAAAGGTGGAGCGACCCCATCAATCAAGTTTTCAAGAACTGCGAAGGCTCATGGGATTTTAGAATCCAGCAAGCCGTAACCTTGGTCATGAATCTGTGCCATAATTTTCAATTCCAGGAGGACCATATTAAAGAGCCACTCCGTGGTTATTCAATACCAAAAATGGCAGGGGCTGCACGGGTGGGCGCAGACCGGAATGGCACATCTTGGAACGCAGGAAGGATGACTGCCACTGACTGGGAAGATGGGGCCAGATGGAGAGACACAAGTTGGATAGCTGCTTTTTGGCTGAATACACACTGCGGGGGGGCCACAAGGAGATGCGCAGACTGGGACACAGGGAGACTGGAGGGGTTGGACACAGACTGTCGGTGGCCCACAGGGAGATGCGCAGACTGGGATACAGGAAGGCTGAGCAGGCTGCACACAAACAGTGGGTGGTCCACAGGGAGATGCGCAGACTGGGACACAGGGAGACTGAAGGGGTTGGACACAGACTGTCGGTGGCCCGCAGGGAGATGCGCAGACTGGGATACAGGAAGGCTGAGCAGGCTGCACACAAACTGTGGGTGGTCCACAGGGAGATGCGCAGACTGGGACACAGGGAGACTGGAGGGGTTGGATGCAAACTGTGGGTGGGCCACAGGGAGATGGGCAGACTGGGACACAGGAAGGCTGGAGGGGCTGGACGCAGACTGTGGGTGGCCCACAGGGAGGTGCGCAGACTGGGACACAGGAAGGCTGAGCAGGTTGCACACACACAGTGGGGGGTCCAGAAGGAATGCAACAGCTAGGGTGGCAGACTGGGACACAGCAAGATGAGCCGCCTCCAACTGGGAAAATGGGTCCAGATGGATTGTAACAAGTTGGTCTGGGACAGCTGAACACCATGTTGAAGATGGTGAAGGTTAGCCTGCAACGGGAAGAAAAGATAAGAAATTTCAGTAACATTTCTAAACTACTCTGCCAACACTGGCTTAGAAGCATTATCTCCTTCTCAGTAAATCTTTTTGTTCCCATGAAACTAGCTTAGGGTTCCTTCAGAACACAGAATATTTTTGATGTAAGATTTAGGGAAAGCAGGATGAATGACACTTGCAAGTGTTTTTCCTCTAACTGTTCCCCAAACTAACATTTGCTGCCATCGTGTAAAACGTCCCAAGTCCATTGTTAAGAGATCTCCTGAATTTTGTTTCAGTGCTAGATAGTCGAGCCAGCCAACATACAAACAGCGTTAGACATTCACCTACTTATTCGGTACATATAAGTTCATTGTGTGCATTCATAAATTGGCTATCTTGGTCAATGTCAACACGTCAACATTGGATCCATGCTACTAGTAGAGAGGTGAGTTGAAAAGCACGTCTAGAATAGGTTCAAAATAAACACAGCTCTCATCTAACAAAACAAAACTCAGAAGGTAGAGTAATGGATCCATCGTCAGGCAATCCTAAATCTAGATCTTCCTAAAGATCTGGTCTCATCTATAAACCCTCTTCTACATTCCATGTTCAGGTTGCTATTCTATCATCTACATCTCCAAGTAGACCTGGGAAATTCCAGAGCAGTAATCCTGGAGAATTAATCCCTAGTTGAAAACTTGGAGAACATCCCTCAAAGACTTGCAAAGAACTTCTTAGATTTCTACACCGAGTCCCCCCCCCCCCCAAAAAAAATGTACACTCTCTTAGGTCAATCATAACCTGCTAGGGTGGACTACTTGCTGGAAGCAAGCAAGGAAATAAAAAACACAAATCAGCAAGAACGTTCCTAACCTGAACCAGGAAGAACGCAACTCCTGGTGGGGTTAGCCTGTCGGTCGAAGTCTACAATGATTTCTCAGAGTTATTTAGATGCATTTCATAGCGCGTTAAATCCAACTTACCGGAGAGAGCTGGAGAAGTAAGAAGTGAAGGAGAAGTAAGAAGTGCTGCTGAAGAAACTGAAGGCCAGGCAGCAGCTTTTATACAGTTTCTTGGAGAACCTGACAAGCACCTTGACCAGGGTAGTCTACCAATTATGTATGTCTCATCTCAAATGAAAGGGCTCTAGAACAGCCGTCCCCGTTTTGTTGTCATTGTGTCCCTGCTAATTTTGGGATGTTTGGGAGTGAATATTACACATTATTGTTCCCTATCATTTGGAGTATATTAAAGTTTGAGGACAAGGATTAGACCAGGTGGATTAATGGTGACTAGTTTCCACAGCTAGTTTCCACAACCAACTAGCTTCTACAATGATTTTAGACTCTTTCTTTACCTTCCAATTAAAGATCTTGCTTTTATGGCGTGAAGAAGGACACATTTCTTGGAGCTTAATTTTTAAATGCTAATGTTTTGTTGAATTTGACGGAAATGTGTGATGAAAAATTAAGAAGGACAAATCTCCTCATACTTTATTGGGAACATTGTCAGGAAATGTAGGAAGAACTCTAGCCCATCACAGCAATGTAGCGTTCATTCCTCCACAAATTGATAAATTTTTGCACCTGCAGGAAACACAAGTGATTCTTGTTACCTTCAAGAGAAGACCGTGTGTAGAGTTGGACATTAAAGTACATTTTGTTGAAGAAATCTTCTAGCTCAGGTATTCATGACTTTAAAAAAATCCTGGGTTGAACCTTTTGAAGGTTGCCCCAGTGAAGTGAAGCCTACAGAGCTTATAAGAAGATTCTTCAAGTACCAAAAAAAAGTAGCCACATTAACTAGAATATAATAAATTAACCAAAATCACAAAACTGGGTCTGGTTTATTTTGGCCCATGTCATGCAAGGGAATTCATTGGGAAAAGCAATTATATTGGGAAGAGTTAGTGCTAAAAAGAAACCAGGCTGGCATGCCAAAGATCATGGTGGCCAGACACCATCAAAGCTTGCCACCAGACAGAGCATAGAACAAGTCAAGGAAAGAGTTCAAGTTCAGAAGATGTGCAGAGGAACCCGGCCCGTAGAATCGCTAAGAGTCAGGCTCGATTGAATAGATAACATCATCATCAATAAAATAACATGAAAATAAATTAAATTAATTGGGGGGGCAAGCTTCACTCTGCCCTAGGTTGGTTGGTTGGTTGGTTGGTTGGTTGGTTGCTTGGTTGGTTGGGTTTTTTTGTAGAACAGCACAAAGATCAGTGAAAAAATGAAGTTGCATTAGATTTCTTGGTATTTCGTGGAAGAGTAACAGAAACTGTCAGGGCTAGAGATTGGACTGGTTGTCAGAAAAAGATGATAAGTGTTAAGGCATTCAGCACCGTTGGCAAAACAAGTACTTGGCCATCTCCTTGAAGTCCTCAGGAGTTCATTCCAACTAGAAGGAGATTTATTTTTCACATTTTCCCTCAATGTTCAAAGGGGACAAAAGCCTCCATTCCCCTGATCGAACATCTACTTTGGGTTCCCTTCAGAATTCTTCACCTGTTCCACCCAAAAAGGAACTTCCACTTTTGGAGCTACCTGCTTCTCTTAGAACAAAATCACCACCAGAAGGAAATTACATGTTTGAATTACATTGGCTGAGCCGAAGGAAATTGCCCTGCCAAGTTGCTTGGGTCAGAAGTCTTAGCATGCACATTTCCCTTGATGTGAACATCTGGGAAGCACCTTCACCTGAGGTTATCAGTGAACTTTAGAGGAAGTAGACCTGTCACTCTGCTGTCTTACATTTGGGTCTTGGAAGACGGCCAAGTTTTTAATTGGAAGGAGCACGCAGTTCACCTGCTTCTTCAATTTTTTTTCACCTGCTCTTCCAAATCTGGAACGACCTGCATCCAAGCTTCCATCACCCAGGAAAATAGCTACCATTTAAGAGCTTAGAAGAAGAAAAGTCGCCGTATAATTCTGTATCATCATCAAATGAGGGCCTAGGTTTGCCAAAGTCAGCTTTATAATTTGCCCTCTGAATTTCCAGAAGAAGGACGAAGAAATTCACCAGGGTCTTGGACTATCCTTTTTCTAGCCCCTAGAAATACCATATAACTTTAGGTCATTATTTTGTTCCACTAATGTTCCATATATTTCTATTTTTCTTATTTAAACAAAACAATTTATATATACAGCTTCAATATCTGGAGCCTTCTCTCCTCTCCTCTTCCCTTCTGAATAAAGCTGGTTTCCAAGACATGGCTTGACATCAAAACAGTCAACATTTGAACCCCATATATGACAGTTACGATTTTGAATGAAATGCAAAATTCCATCTGTTTTTTAAAAAAGGATGAGCCAAAACAGAGGTGTGATATGCTGTTAGCTTGGTCACCTTATCAGAAATATAAAACTCAGGCAGAAAACAAAGGGGGTTATATGATTCCTACTGAGATAGTCTTCACAAGCCATCAAAAACTCTTATCATAAGATCCATGATGATCAAGGGCTCCTTTGTTGGTTGGTTGGTTGGTTAGTAGACTGTGCAAATTTGGTTTAGAGTCAAGGGTCACATGTGAACCAAGCCAATTCTAGCCTACTCAACAAGCCATGGCTAGACAAACATGGCTTAACATGCCGTGGGACCCATGTCTCTGTGTGGGAAGGAAAAGGACCACCAAAAAGGAGAGGCAGATTCAATTTTGCTTCGGGAACAATCCCTGAAGGAGTCTAAATGTGGATGGCAATCATTAGAGGTCATCGGGGAAGTTCACCATACAATTACATTGCTAATGATTTACACCTTTAACTTAGCCTGACTCCGCTTGGGGAAATTAGGAGAAGCAACCTGAATCCAGCTTTTAATATTCCCCAAAAATGAATGGAATGCAACTCTGATGACAAAGGGATAGCGATGGAAGAATAATAACAATTTAAATCAACACCCTGCATGTAGGACATCTCCTCCAGCAAAAAAAAAAACACCCAACCACATTGTATATAAGAGAGACTGATGCTTCTTCTGGCTTTGTCTGACTTCTAGCTTGCCGTAGCTGGTGAGTCTTCACACAAACTCCAGTTTTGTGGATAGACAATTCCAGTTTACTTGGGACCATACTGGTTGTCCTTCCCTAATGTCCAGATCTGTTTCTCAATGAAGCCAAAGCTGGGTTGATCTACAGAGCTTGCGTCACATGCTAAGTTGAGTGTCAAGTCTAAAAGGTCAATGTCAATAAAATCTTATTCTTTGGACTTTTTGGAATTCTGATTGCATTGCTGATGTTGTGTGGAACCCTGACATTGAGGACACAATGTCATTAATCATATTCATATATATCGCTTGTTTTGTTTTGTTTTTTGCTTGGTTGTTTTATTGTTCTACTTTCCTTTCCTTTGTTTAATCTTCCTCTCTATGTCTTCATTCTTTTTTTTTTTTTTTTAGGATTGTGAACCGCCATGGGGAGAGAGGCGGAAAATAAATATAAATAATAATGACAGTAACAAATGGCCTTTTTCAGGAGTTCCAAGTCTCAGGAGTTCACCTGCCCTTTTTGCAAAAGAGGGAAATGCAAACTTTCTGAAATCACCCAAGATGTTACATTAAACTAACATGCGGTTGGATAGACTGTGGTTCAGTGTGTCGTGGGAACGCAATCCTTCCCAGTTACTCATGCTTTGATAGCACTGGTTGCTTTTAAGGGATGGTTTCAGAGACCAAAGCAGGCTCTACCCCAAGTGGACATCCTGTGTTAGGCCAAAAACCATGCAAGAGTCAGTAACTGCAATGCTAAGAAACGTTTATTAAAAAGAGGGTGGGGGGAAATATGATATCCTTAACGTAACAAAACCAAACAGATATACAAAGGAGCACCACAGGGTGGTTGGCTTACAAAAGCTTGAAGGAGTCGAAGAAAATAAATTACCCTCCCTTTCCAAGAGGTGAGAAAAGAAAACCACTTGAAATTCAGAGTCCTTCCCAGGTTGGGCCCTGAGTTTTTTTCTGACGACGCTGTCCATAAGTCCTGTCCAGTTTCCATGTCATGGTTGTATAATCCTACCCTGCTTTGGTTTAGCAAGGATATTTACAGATGCTGGCTCTGCGTCTTGGCCGGCAGATCGCACCGAAACCACCTCCGCCTCCGCCCAGGTATCCTCCAGACCCAGCGGCACAGGCGCTGTAGCCTCCCACAGCAACTGGTTCACAGCTGGCAGAAAGGATGGCCCCTGGGATGGTGAGCACAACTGGTGGCGGCTGGACCACAACTTCAGAAGGTGGAATCTGGTTAATGCATCCCACGTTGGCTCCTGGGAGGATACCAAGGCTGCTGGCAGAAGCGGCGCCACCGCCGCCATAACTGAGGAGTCCTGAGCCAATCCCACAGGAGCCGAGCCCGATCCTTGGAACAGAGGCACAAGAAGGAATGGCACAGGAAGGTGGGCAAGGAGGCAGGCAGATTGGAGGGCACGGTGGAGGGCAGCAAGACATGTTGGATGGCAGGAGTAAACCTGGATGAAGGATAGAGAAAAAGACATCAATTAGCATTGAGATGTTGACTCGTTCATACTGGACAACTGATTGGGGATGGTATGATAGAAGAGAATAAGGACACGGTGTTCAACCCAGTGAGCTCCCTGCTTTTCGGAGAACTGTGAAAATTAATTTTAAGACAAAAAGGAATTAATGAGCTCAGATTGCCCAAAACTGTGCCAGACAAATGTTTCCAGGAAGAGCAATCAAGTTGTCCATTTTGGTTCCATTGTGGTCACCATAAATATCAGAGCTGTTCAGACATGCCGCTGAAAGGCGTTATTTGAGGTCTGTTGGCATGCATCAGCAGCTCTGTTGCTGTGTCTCGAGACTACCAGCCAACAATTAAGTAAATGCCTGCAATTTTGCCTTCCCAGTAATGAATGTCTGGCTTGCAAAATTAGAATGCAATTATTTTGATTTTCTTTTCGGTGCAAATTATTATATCTGGGTGGCGAGCGGCAAAGATTAAAAGCACTTTGCATCTGTTGGCTGACATCTAGTGGCTGTCCAGGTTGCATAGACCAGATGTGGAAGATCTACTGTTGAAGAACCTCTAGATCATGTTTTTACCAACTTGTCTGTTTTAAGATGCATGGATTTCAACTCCCAGAATTCCCCAGTCAGCAATTCTTAATCGTGGAAGTTGAAGTCTGCACATATTTTGAACTATTCTTCAAGCTTAGCATCCCCTTAGGTCATGTCTGTGAACAGACTAGATTAATTTTTCTTTTTATTCATTTCCTGTCTCCCAGCACTTGGATTCCAAGCAGGGGCAAATGAGCCAAGATTTCTAATTAAGCAATGGAGGCTTTTGTGCACCAGTTTAACCTGTTTACTGATTTCTTTCATTTTTCTACCTTCCCAAATTGAGCTGATTATGTTTTGAAGAGGAGGGAAATATCATCTTTGTCCACTGGGTGGCACTCTATGCAAAAATCTCGCAAGTCTCAATTGACCTGAATCTTACATGGAATGATTATATTCCGCTGATATATTATGATTTTTTTAATTTTATTTTGGGATGTTCAAATCAAGCGTCCTGTTTCATAAGGTTTTGCTCCTTTGCATCAACCCTTTTAAAAATGCCAATTTTAACGGTAGAATTTGGTATATTTGCTTCGATCTGCTATGCCTAATTTTCTTACATTGCTTTGAAATTCTCCTATTCTTTCCCATCTATTCAGGGAGGGGTTTTTATCTCCATTTATTTGTTTGGGTGATGTTTGGAAAATCCTAAACAAAAATTTCTTTGCACCAGCCAAACTCAATATAGGGACAGTGCTTGACAATATGGGAAGGAAGATTTTATAACTCGCTTCTGGGTCACAATTTTATAAAGCTGGGAGACACAAATGCAGTATGTAAAAGTGAGGCATACAACATGACAAATCCTCATGGCGGAAATTTGGAAGGCTATAAAGGTACTGGAGAATTTTTCATGCTTCTCGAATGGAAATTGATATCAAATAACCGGATGAGCTTAAAACTAGCTAGCTGCATTAATAGCTCTGCTCAGAAGGAAAACTCAATGAGTTTTAATTTGGGTTTCTTTCCACCAGATGCTTTTGGTTTGAAAGGCAAAATATAAAATAACGCAAAGTTGCAATCCCAGCATGTGTTTCTATGGTAAGACACAACAATTAAAAAAATCTTTATAATCTCTTGGCTCTGTATTTCTTTGAGACAGCTTGCTCTCTTTATTAGAGACCCAAACTCGAAACCCCACAGACCTGTTGATCTGAAAGTCATGCTCCAAACAATTGCTAGTTGAGTAGAATTTGGATGGTGGTTTTACAAATAATGGTTGGTTGGGGTTATCAAACCCCAGAGTAGAGTAGATCGTTTTTCTGGAAGATGGCAAAAAGAGCAGGCCAAAAGAGCTTATGGACTGGATCGCTTTTAAGATGCCCTAAATTTAGTTACTGCTGTGATGGAATCCAAGGGTACCTTTTGGTTCTCTCACAAATAACCAACCTCAGAGAGCACCAAAAGATTCCACAGCAGAAACAGCTCAGAGTCCTCCAAAACTCTTGGCCAATGCATTGAAGTTGACGTCTTGGCCAACGCGTTGAAAGTCAAGAGATTTGGGATCTGTTGGACTTGAAAAGCTGCTACAGAGGTAGAATGGATGGATTGCACATCCAAACATCCAGACCATCCAACAAAGTTTCCTTCCCTCGTTCTGAAAAGCAGTTGTAAAACAGTAGCCAGGTTGGTCGGAGACACCTGCTACTCTGTAGGAAATCAACAGAAGAAGACGCTCTCAAAGCTAGGCTAAACGAAGCGAAAATTGTGGACTTACCCAGGTAGAAGAAGGAGGAATTGAAGCTTTGATGAAAAGTTGGAGCTGTTGAGAAGTGCAGAAGAAATGGACACTTTTATACACATTCGGTAACTGGTTAATGACAGGCCAGAACAGAATCTCCCTGAGGTTTTAATTAATTTCGACTTGTCATGTTATCTTTATCTCGCTTAGCAACTTCTTTGCTAATTGAATAATTTTCTTCTATTAGTCGTATAACAAGCTGGCATATTTCAGCCTCCTTTCCACCCTGAATTTGCTTTACCTTCGGTCCGCTTTCTCATGTTCGTAAACAGGAAAGGACATGCGATCAAAACTGGCTACTCAGCAAACGTAAGAGGGAAAAATAATAATAATAAAACCACACGGGAAGGTGTTGACCATTCAAGCTTTTAATATTGGATGCATTTCACAAACTGTTTGGTCAGATTTTCATTTAGATCTCTTAATCCCCAAAACCAGTAAAATAATGCTTTGTGCCAGACACTCCTCAATAAGATTTGGTTGGCATCGGAGCTACTTCGTGATAGAAGTGTCTCCAAAAGAAACCCTCCAAAAAAATGCTGAATTTCATTTGAGTCCAATTTCCAAACTCATCAAAAGAAATTTAGAGAGCCCCTTGCCTATTTCTCACCGGTCATATTTCTCCTCTGAAATCTTTACATTTCTACAAATGGGGTTTATTTTGGAAAAAAAAGAAAAAGAAAAGAAGAGAAGAGAACAGGGTGTTGATCTCAATCCAGTACTTAATTTCAATTCTCAATTCCAATTCCAATTTCAAATTTTATTGGTCACATACACAATCATACATGGGTACGATATGCAGTGAAATGCTT
>JAEANM010023937.1:0-11259 GCA_017656035.1 Myanophis thanlyinensis
TTGCTGTGCTGTCAGAATAAAGAGCTGTTTTGTCACTACACCGATGCCTCCAGCCTCTTGATTCCCAACCAAAACAGTAGGCCCAGCCTTGACTGACTCCGTAGGCCAGGGGTGTTAAATTCAAGGCCCGCAGGCCGGATGTGGTCCACAGGGTGTTAGATCTGGCCCAGGGGGTTGCCCTGGAAACAGCGAAGGACTGTCCCGCAGTGCCTCTGCCAGTGAAAACAAAGCTTGGGAGGGCTGTGTGCAGCCCTCCTGGCCTCCGTTTTCGGCCACAACGGCCTCCTGCAGCCCTCTGCCAGTGAAAATGGAGTTTGGGGAGGCCGTTCCGGTCCCTCCGGGCTCTGTTTTCACTGGCAGAAGGCTGCAGGAGGCCGTTGTGGCTGAAAACGGAGCCTCAACACTTGACGCCGAGTTGGCCACGCCCACCCTGGCCATGCCTCCTCCCCATCCATGCCCCTCCCCCACCTACCCCAAAGTCAAACACATCCCAGATGCAGCCCTCACTGTAATTGAGTTTGACACCCCTGCCCTAGGCAGACATCCCTACCTAATATACTATATTCCTGCAGTTTAAACACATATTTAAGTCTTAAAGCTACCCCACTGAAGGCTGAGATGAGGATTTGGGCTGCTGATTTAATTTTTTATTAAATCTACAGGTAGTCCTCAAATTACAACTGTTCATTTAGTCACCATTCAAAGATACAACGGCACTGGGAGCGGGGAAATGACCATTTTCCACAGTTACAACCATTGCAGCATCCCCATGGTCACATGATTCAAAGTTCAGACGCTTGACAACTGATTCATATTTAGGACTGTTGTAGTGTCCCAGGGTCATGTGATGACCTTTTGCGACCTTCTGACAAGCAAAGTCAATGGGGAAGCCAGATTCACTTAAACAATCGTGTTACTAATTTAACGACAGCAGTGAATCACATCACAATGGTGGCAAGAAAGCTCGTAAAATGAGACAAAACTCACTTAATAACTGTCTCACCTAGCAACCACCGAAACTCAGTTGTCAAGGACTACCTGTAGATTAATCAAAAATTAAATCAGCAGCCCGACTTGAATCGGCTTCCAGACTTGATCCCTTAATATGGACTGATTCCCAGCAATCTCCATGGTGCTGCCATTCAGAGGTTAAATTCTGCTCCTCTAGGTCTCCCTGGGCATTGCTCTCAGCTTGAAGACTTGATCGTGCTATAAAGAGCATTAAAGCAAGAGTTAATGATATGGAACACCAAGTAGATGTCTCTTTGGTTGCAAGCCACAAGAACCTGGATAGAATAAATTGCTTGTTTAACCTAGCCAAGCATTGTTGCAATTTAACAACTCCTGCACACACATGAAGCCTACTCATTAGAGAGATGCAGTGCCTTGTCCTTTGCCATGGCACGTAATAAATATAGAAAAGTTCCCCTGGGTGAAAGAATTTGGCCTTCTGGGTCCTATAGATAGAGACCGTATGCTGGTAAGGACCACTTTATTAACCTATAAATAAATAGAGCTAGATCAGTGATGGCGAACCTTTTAGAGACTGAGTGCCCAAACTGCAACGCACACGGATGCTGGAGACCCGAAGACAAGCAGAAGGCAGGGCATCACAACACCGGCAGCTCTGCAAGAGGCGAGATCTTTTTCTTTCCTAAATGTTTCTGCAAATGACGGCAAGAAATGCTACAGAGAAACACGGTGGACCTGAGCTGGACTAACAGCGAGCGTGCCCACAGAGAGGGCCATGAGTGCCATCTTTGGCACGCATGCCATAGGTTCGCCACCAGTGAGCTGCCTAGATCCTACATAGTCGTTTGAAAAGCTAAAGGCGAACAATATAACACCGAAGCTAAAATTAAAAAAAATGGGCATCGTTATTTTGAGACAGGATTTTCCTTTATGGCTGTAACAAGCTGATGATGTTGCATTGTACCTATCGTGATGTTTTTTTATGAGTGTGTGTGTGTGAGAGAGTATGTGTGTATATGCACACGCGCACAAAAGTTCTGGTCTATGGGAAGATTAAATAAATAAATAAAAGCAGGAGGAGAAATGCCTTACTCAGTTTTGTGGAAGACTGTCACCAAAAAAAAAGGGAAGATTTGGACTGGCTCATAACAACTTGTTCAGACACGATTTGTTAGGTATTGCAACTTACCATCACAAGTGGGACTGGGATTTCTGATGCGAAATAAGGTGGTTGCTAAGTGAGCCCTGCCTAATTTTATGACTTTTTGCCATGGTTATTACATGAATGAATCCCCCATGGTCACTAAGTGAAGTGCATGGTCATTAAGCAAATCCGGTTACTTCATTGACTTTGCTTGTTGGAAGCTGATTGGGAAGATCACAAATTAATATCATGTGATTCTGGGATACTACAACCATCATAACTACATATTGGTTGCCAAAGGGCCCGAATTTTGATCATGTGACCACATGTGAAGCTGCAATGGTCATAAGTGCAAGGACCGGTCATTATTCACTTTTTTCAGTGCTGTCATAACTTTAAGCATGTTATAAGTTCAGGACTATCTGTATATGAATCCGGCCAATCCTTTGTAATTTACTACATGGCACAAACAATTGTAGTCTATACTTCAAACTATGATCACACAAACTAAAATTAAATTGTGAACATATCAATTGTGTTCTTATGAATTCAACCTAATGGGTCCAAATTATAGGAGAATTTTAGGAATTCATAAATACACTACATGTTCTTATGCTTTGTTTGGTTTTATGGTTTTTCTCTTTAATGGCCATTCAAATAAACCGATATGTGTGTCTGTGGACAAACTCATGCAATAATTTAATAACTTGGCATATTCATATTTTCATATTTTATTCACATTGCTTTATATCTTAGTCAATTAAGATTAAGTAGTTAGAATATTCAGTATTCTGCTAATTGTCCTTATGTTGTGTTATAGTTGGAGCCATTTTGTTTCTGTTAATCATTTAGAAAATATCTACGTAATCTCAATTTGAGTCCTGGAACCCTTGTATAAAATGCTGGTCAGCGACCAAAATAAAGATTTATATTGGAGATGAACTGAAAATTCTTGTTGGTAAAAGCAGTTGTTAATGGAAATGATTATCTAGAGAACTGGCTGAGTCTTCCTTGTTAAATATTTACAAGCAAAGGTTGGTTGGTCATTTTTGAATGCTCTCAAGCTGTTTTCCATCCCTGGAAGTTTTCAAGAAGAGACTGGACATTCATTTGTCCAGAATGGTATATAGGGCTTCCTACCCTGGGCAGGGGATTGGAGTAGAAGACTTCTAATGTCCTTTCTAACACTACTCTTCTGTGTTAATGTGACATTTGACCTATATATCCTTCCAATTCCTCCTCTAACTCTATTCTGCTATCTTTCTTATTTTATTTATAATATTTACTGTTTAGTGGCAGCGGCGTTTGGGCCATTTGGCAGCAGAAGAGGGGGGTATAAAAATGGGATGTGCCCAACCGCTGCCACCTTCCTGCCACCCTCCCCACTTTGCGCTGGTACTGAACAGACAGAATATTGCCACCACTGCCAAACAGCCCAAACTCCAAATGGTCCAAAGCTTGGCTTGGTGACAGTGGTGGTGGCAGTAGGGTGTGTGAAAATCGGAAGCCCCTGGCCACCACCATCATTGATCTGTGCTCTGCCCACCCAGCCACTCATTCACCTGCCCACCCAGCTCTCCCTCCAGCTACCTGCAATGTCCCTGCGGCACATTGGCCATGTTGAGTTGTCCTGTGATGACTTGGAGGTGGTAAGCTGGTAGCACCAACCTGGCCCCATCAGAGGTGAAATTCAGCCGGTTCTAGCCAGTTCGGCAGAACCGGTAGTAGAGGTTTGAAATTGGCCCCACCTACCCACCCGAGCACCTATTCTTACTTATACACGCTCAGTATTTTTTTTACTCACCTAAATCAGCTGTTTTGAGTGTCTGCAGAGCCTTCTTGATGATCCTTGCTGCCTCTGGAGCCTCTAAATGTTGTTTAAAGCTCCATGCTGCAGTGCGATTGGTGTGCATGCGCGTGCACCGAACCAGTAGGAAAACTATTCGGATTTCACCCCTGGGCCCCACTAACTTGTCCTTGACTCTACTGGGACACCTAGATCACTTTCATAGTTGCTACTGTTGAGCCAGGTATCACCTATTCTATACCTATTCTATATTCGGTATAAACCTGCTGGGATCCATGTCTTTTCTCCTAGTCTCTCCACACCCAACCACGTCATACAAATAATATGCAATCAAGAGTTAACCCAACCAGAATACCAATGCAACTGTCAAGTACACTCAGGATAATTCAGTCTGTACCAAAAGTGGGAGTTGAGAAACTTATCCTCCTTCCCCTGTATTGATTGTATTCAAATGTTATGCTAATAGGCTTTTAGATGGTTCAACCTATACAGATGAGAGCTAATAGATTCCTGCAAATTATTCCACTTTAAAATTAATGTGCTGGATTTGAATTTACCCCTATAAATCCTTGAAGACTGTAGGACTGCTAAGAGTCAGGCTTCCACTTATTCAATGTGTTACTCTGCATTTTGAGATAGCATTTTATTCCTGTTTTCTTAGACATCCTTCTAGTTATAAATACTTCCTCTTTGCTTTATTGGGACAAAGGTGGAATACACACTATATCACCACAGGAAGTTTGTATTCTGATCAAGGCAGCAGTTATTCTAAAAGTCATGTACAACACTGCATTGCTTATTAAACTTTACCCTAATGGGAACACTATATCACTAGTTGCAAAGTTTAGATTTGAATTTGATTGCAAAGTTTAATCAAGGTTTGTGATCTATGGCTGGAGGTAGCCAGCTCTGTAAAAAAAAAAAAAATCAGTATACAAGAACCTGGGGACACATAACATGGCAAATGAAAAACAAAAACATTGCCAATAACTATTTTGAAGTGAATGCTGAGCTAATCAAATTGACGAATTAATTTCCGTTAGCAAATTACTTAGAGCTAAATAGCACATCACATTATCTAGGTTTCCAGGGCACAACAATTTGATACATGGATCATGTGAAATGGATGGCAAGTTTCAGAGGCTGAACTCAGCTCATAAAAATCTTGTTAAGTTTCATCTGTTTATTACCCTTCAGTGGGAGGGGGAGGAGACACTCTACTTCCTATGACACCTTCCTCAAGATGGTGCTGGCTTTTCAACTCCTGAGTTAGAGGTTGAACTCTTGACTTCAGGTGGAGGAAGCTTCATTGTTGTAAGAAAACCAAACTTCTGGGCTCATTCCTTTCCATGTGGAAATGTCATTCCATTGAGCGGGTTAAATGGAAGCACATTGACATAGAACAGTATCTCCATGTCTAACTGTCTCAGTAGAACACTGGCCTTGTGCTTCCTGCAAGGAAATTCTAACAAGACACATTTTTTTAAGCTATGGTTGGTTTTAACCAAGTGTTAGTGATTAAGCCCTAGTCCAATGATGGAGAACATTTTACATCACAGTGCGCTGGCTTTGTGCCAGAAGGGCATGCAAAACCATCCATCAGAAAACACACAGCATTACTGGCTTATCGTCCCGTTCTCATGCAGCAATGTGCGCCAGCCAGCTGGCTTTTGTATGCATTGCAGCAGTGAAACCCGGAAGCACAGCATCCCAGCGCACGTGCATGCTCCAAAACCCGGCCGGCCAGCCTTCCAGGTTCCTGGCACTCATGCATGTGTGATGAACAACTGGTTGGCTCACATGTGCACACTGGCCAACTGACCAACTGGCTCTCACATGTGCATGCTGGGACACTGCATTTCCATGTTTCACCACTCCGGCATGCATGGAATCCAGCTGGCCGGCACACATTGCTGCTGAGAATGGGACAAGGAGCCAGCAGTGCTGTGCGTTTTTCGCAGGATGGTTTTGCATGCCCTTCCGACACACGTTCCATAGGTTCGCCACCACGGCCCTAGTCAATTGGCTTTACACATTAGCCTAAAAACTATAAATAATAGTTTATACATTACAATCCTTGCTTACACAAAAGTTTACTGCCATTCCAACAGGCTATGTTACGGCTTAATGCAATGTCACTGTTCAGTCACTGGCTTTCATTACCAATCTATTATGTAATCCAGAATAAGCGAAAACAATACTTGGAAAACTTTCTCCAGTGTTCAAGAAGAAATCAAACTGAAAGCAATGGAGATGATTCCTCCCCAGAGTTAGTCTTTCTTGGCAATCATGGAATGTTTTCATAAGTCCAAAGGTCTGTGAACCCAGCACCCCAAAATATTTTTTTTGAAAAGGCAATGCTAAATGTTAAGCAAAAATATTATTAAATATAGGATTAGCATTAACTATAATTCATTTTAATTACTGTCAAAACTCAATGAGATCAAACTGCATCCATCCACTGCTTCATGGAGGATGTACTTAGCCATTAAAACACAAGGGTGACCTTTGGCCCAGAAAATGTGACATAAGCTTTGATGACACCATTGTGGCATCATCTTGACTTTTTTGACCATACTCTGGGGATACTTTTACTCTTCACTGAAAAATCTGATCCAATTCACATTTCGGTACCTGCAGACATACTTGAGAATAGTCAGTGGACATACATAAGAATGTACCATAAAAGACACCCGAGGAACCAACATTGTGTAGGAGCACAGACTGATGAACAGTCTGGAACTGGGTGAGAAGATTTTTTTTCTGCTTAAATCTTGAACCCCAAAAGATTATCCAAAAAGATGTATAACTATTATCACAACTATTTTTAAAATGGCAGCAATTTGATATTTGGAGAAAAGGGAAAAGCTTAAAATGCAATGAAAAAGAACAAAGGGAAAAGGGAAAAAAATGTTAAAAATAACACTATCCTTATATGGTGGATTATGGAAGAAATGTTTAACATTGGAAACTAACTCAATAATGCCAACTGTTGATGAAAAGAAGTACAACACAATCTTGAAACTTGGAAATGCTTGAGTACTGGAGATTTAAAAATGAAAACAAGAGGGACACTATTATTAAATGACCCCTGAAGATTACAACTAGAGGTGAAATTCAGCCAGTTCACACCGGTTCTATAGAGCCAGTTATTAGAAGAAATCTCCTTTTGGTTTTTTCCCACTTTGCAGGGTTAATCCTGTAAAGATTAACTTTACAGGGTTAATCCTGTAAATAATGCAGTTGTTTCTAGCCTAATCTTTATTGCCTTGCTCAGAGAAACTGCCTCTCCCCTTATTACATTGTAACTTTGGTGAAGTTTAAGTCTGTGCTTGGTGATGTTTAATCCTGTGGCCATGCCCACAGAACTGGTAGTAAAAAAAAATGGAATTTCACCACTGATTACAACACAAGATTGAACTACAAGAGTAACTTCAAGAGTTCAAAAAAACTTTGGGGACTATCCAGAGGAACAGGTTGATTAACTTTGGGACATAAAGATCTGAGAACATTGAACTGCTTCAGAAGTGACTTTGTATTTGAATATAAGGTTGCTGGATTATTGAATAAAAGAGAGACACAATAAAATTCAATGAGATGCTCCACCAAGAAGAAAAGAATGTACCATAAATATAATGGAGTGGAGGACTAACATATTTTAAATATATATCTTTTGCCAGACTAATTTGTTCATGAGAACAAAGTACAATATTGAACTTCGCTGATCTGTTCTGCAGGCAAAAATGTTCATGCTTGGGGTTTTTTTTTTTAAGATGCACACCATGACAAGTGGAACGGCTTAATTGGCACATCAAAGACACTGTTATATTTGATTCTGTACAAACATGTCTGTTTACATGCATACCTCTTCTTTTTCCCCAGTGGAAACAGCTGCAGCCCACCAGCGTGGTCTCACAAAAAAGGACCTTTTGCATTTTACAATATCATTGACGGGAGTTCAAGGTTTGCTTGTTTCTTAATTGATGGGCGATATTGATTTGAATTTGCATCCCCAGGTGCCCAGTCAGCATGTTTCAAGTGCTGAAGGTGGAAGAAGGTTATCAGAAAACTTTGAAGAGCTTTGTAATACATTGAGGGAAACACAGCCATTCTACAGGGTTGGTAAAGGGAGCCATAGTAGATAAGTATGCTGCAGAAGTTTCTCCAGAAGTTTGAAAGCTTGCATATGCAACATTCAAAAATAGGAGTGCTTTTGTAAACGAAAAAACAATCTATGAAAATTTGGGGTTTTTTTTTTTTTAAATCAGAATGTGGGGAAGCAGAATTTCTAATGAAAATAAAACAGCAGAACTCCAATAATCACAAAAGTATTCTAATTTACAGTGAAAATGCAATGGCCTTCACTAATTCTGAATTTCGTTTTGGTTCTTCTGTAAAAAAAAAATAGCACTTAGCTAGTCTGACTTTGGGGGGTCAAAGTGTTTCTAATTAATTACTACCTTGTAATGAAGGGCAATTGACATTTATCTGAAATGAATACTTTAAAAAGATGAAACTACGATAAAGATAATTAGACTGGCCCTGTACTTAGCTTGCAGAGGGCTCTTGTAAATCAGAAAGACATTTCAGTCGTCCATCAACATGACCAGGTTGACTGCTAAACCTGTTTTATAGTTTGATTGTGTAGCTATAATGTGGGACTCTGTTGAAATATGTACTGATCCCATTGTTAGTTCCTACTTTATACATTTTTCACTCCAAAACACAACCGTAGCTTTTTGCTACAGTGTGCATAAGGGTTTTCTGCAGAGCAAGATGAAAAATTCAAGATAGCATCCACAACAGTGGTGGAATTCAATTTTTTTTTACAACTGGTTCTGTGGGCATGGCTTGGTGGTCATGTGACTGGGTGGGCAGTTTCTGTAAGCAGGGCAATAAAGATTGGGCTAGAAACACCACCAGAATGTTTTTTCCTGCCTTCCTTACAGGATTAACCCTGTAAAGTGGAAAAAAAACAAAAGGAGATTTCTTCTAACAACTGGTTCTCCAAACTGCTTAGAAAATTTACCACCTGTTCTAGCGAACCTGCTAGAACCTTCTGAATTTCACCTCTGATCCACAATCAGGTGATTGAAGTCCCATTCTTTTTATGGAGATCACAACGCATGTAAAACAGGCGGTAAGGCTTTGCTTGCATTGTCCCAAAGGTACTTTTTCAAAATGCAACTGGACTTTGTTTCTCCTGGAAGACATTTTGCTTCTTATCCAAAAAGCTTCTTCGGTTCAGTCAGAACTTTGCTTCAGTTCAGTCGGAACTGAAGAAGCTTCTTCGCTGAGAAACAAAACAAGGGGAAAAAAAACAAAGTCCAGTTTGCCTTTTGAAAAAGCACCTTTGGAACAACCATGAAGTAGATGACTGAGAATCTCTGTAGACTTTGTCTGCATTGTTGTGGTTGCCAACCTGGCTTTTTGACATGTACACACATGCCCTGTGGAGACCCCTGCATTACTAGTCTGCATTACTGTTATTCTCATTGTTCCATCACCCACCCATCCCACTATGACTATAATTTGTTGCTTGTATCCTTATGATTTATACTGATTGTTTCCTGGTAATTCAGTCATGATTTGATTGCTTATTTGTAACCAATGATTATCATTAAGTGTTGTATCTTGTGATTCCTGACAAATGTACCATTTCCTTTAATGTACACTGAGAGCATATACTGTATACCGAAGACAAATTCCTTGTGTGTCCAATCACACTTGGCCAATAAAGAATTCTATTCTATTCTATTCTATTCTATAATAAAATTGAATGAGCCTCCATCAGTATAGTCACACAAAGCACAGAAACACAGAATACATTCAAATACAGAATACATCTCCAGATTTATACACAAATCCCTAACCCCAAGAAATACCTGGGCTAGGCACATACATTTCCACATACAGATATGTGTATGTATATAATATATAATTATTAATCAGAATTCCCCAGCTCTGCTGGCTGGGGAATTCTGGGAGTTGAAGTCCACCTCTCTTCCAGCAGCTGAGGTTGAGAAACACTACTCTTGGGGTTTTTTATTTTAATCTCCAGTTGAGACTCCTCAAGTAAAAGATTCTTCCTTTGCCCTCCTGTACTTTATTAAAAGGGGATGCGATGGTTCATTGACTAAGACGCTGAGCTTGTCAATAAGAAAGGTTGGCAGTTCGGCAGTTTGAATCACTAGCACTGCATAACAGAGTGAGCTCCCGTACTTGCCCTAGTTTCTGCCAACCTAGCAGTTCGAAACATGTAAAAAAATGCAAGTAGAAAAATAGGGACCACCTTGGTGGGAAGGTAACAGCTCTCCGTGCACTTTTGGCATTTAGTCATGCCAGCAACATGACCACAAAATTGTCATTGGACAGCGCTGGCTCTTCAGCTTAGAAATGGAGATGAGCACCGCCCCCTAGAATCAGGAATGACTAGCATGTATGTGCAAGGGGAACCTTTACCTTTACCTTAAGCCCAGTTAATTAATCAATGGCATCCTTTGCTTTGTAGGTATTTATGTCAACACCTGAACAACCCTACCCTATTCTATGAATGTGTATTTTGTACAGAATTTCACAACCTTGATTTGATCCTCTGGGCATTTCTCTGTTATAAATATTTAGCAGTAACAGTTACATACTTGTTTATGCATGCAGCCATGCTTGCAAAATTTTGTTGACAGAGCAGAGGCAGTAATTCCATTTTTTTATTTACCATAATAAGGGAGGAATTCATTCCTTCTTAATTAGAGCCCTGCTGTTCTCATTCATTCTTTACTGCACACAAGCAGAGTGCTCAAAAGGGAAAGAATGGGATGAGAAGGGGAAATGGAGAAATTTCCAAATTTGTTCTGGAGGATCTGGGTGATTCGTAAAGAGTTAGTTTGCAAAGCAGTCTAAATCAGTGACAAATGCATGTATTGCTTTGCAAGTATAAGCGCCCAGATTCAGATTCTCCAGACCTTAAAAAGGTCTTGGAACATTTGTGACAGATGGTGAAGAGCTATTATTAATTGGCATATTGCTATTAATTGGAATATAATATTGGAGCAGATGAGCCAAGTATTCTGTTTACTCAGGAAAACCACAAATTTTGCAAATGAATGTGCAAAATCAGGACTGATGTTGTATTGCTAGAGTATTCTAGTATTCCAAGAAGAACGGTGGCAGAGTTTGGATTTGACTAGCCTACAGAAAAGAAGGAGTAGGGGGGGACATGACAGCAGTATTCCAGTATTTGAGGGGCTGGGTATGATTCGTTTTCTGATCTGATCCCAATGCCTCTTCCAAATTTGCCCATCAGAAATCTGCAACCAACAAGACCGAGGACCTGTAA